>JABUQX010078907.1:0-17500 GCA_015478945.1 Trachelipus rathkii
TAAATCAGATATAGAACTAACTAAGGATCAAAAAATTAATTATTAGTTAAAATTAAAGTTGATTGTATTCGGTCCTGTACATTGACTATAGAATATATATATTTCATATAAAATATATAAAACATATTTTTTGAATTGTATTTCAAATGATAAAGTTTCAGTTTTTGAAAATTTTCTAAATCATTATTATTTAACCATTAAAAACATTAAAATTAATTACAACTTGATTAAAAAAAATTCTGATATATTATTCATTTATTTTTATATGTAAAATGTCTATCACGGGTATAATTAACATCTAGTTTCTATATTGCATATAACATCGTATTACCTGTGTTCCTTTCACTTCCCAATGCTTATTATGAGAATAAGGATGAGTTACGGTCTATACAATATATTTTTAGAGAGTAACGAATGTTGGTAATTTCGTACCATTTCCAAATTCCAAAGTTCTGTCAATAAATATTAAAGAACCTGCAACGTCTTTGGAGTCTAAGCGCCTTCTGATTTTAGACACTAATAGAACAATTTTAAACATAACTAAATTCAAAAAAAATTGATAATATCATCAATAAATTTCTAGGAATTATTTTTGTTTTAGATAGAATGGTATGGGTAGACAGCGACCTAGAATAATAACATATCTAACAAAACTTTAGTTATCCTCGTATTACTTTTGAAAATATGGATCAAGTTGGTATTAGTGACATATTTATATAATCTTTAATTTATTAAAAGATACATTAAATACTAATTACCAACGATTCTTTGAACAGTACATCTATATATAGAAATTCTCGACTGAGATATAAAAAGTAGTTAATACTAAAAGGAGAAATGCAACGAACGATGGAGTCATAAACATGACCAATAGTAGCCGCTGAATTTATACCTATATATAACCATGCTATATAGTTATACGAACCTTTTCTGAGTAGCTTACACTCAAATTTATAATATTACCTTAGAACCTTGACCTTATATTTCTGACTAATTTACCTTTTTGTGAGGCGGTCAATTGTAAACCTTATTATGATTCTGATAAGCCTCGAAAATTTTTACCGCTGACCTTAAGGACCTTATTATAGGCCTTGACTCCATTATCTTTGGGACTTATTAAACCTTTTTATCAGAAAGAGAATTACGTCACTATATTAATATTATATACCGTCTTACTACATGGTGAGTATCAAATTCCATTGCTCATATAACCGGTATTTATTATCGGCAACCTCACTAGCTAAGATTATTTTAACGAGATAAACCCTAATTTTTCTATGAGAAGACCCAATTTTTAATTATGGCAACCCTAATTTTTTGAGAGCCCTACTTAAATATATTAATTTATTTAGGTACATAAATATAACTTTTATGTAGATTACACCTAAATATAATTTTATTTATGTCACAACCCTAATTATTTTTATTACTGAGGAGTACCTAATAAATTTGCAAATACCTATTACTATCAGAAAGAAAGTAGTGTGTCCAATACGTTATTAGCGTCTAAGCCAACTCAGTATGATCATATTACAATAGTCCCACCCTTAATATATCTTTCGAGACCAACATTTGGAGAGTACATCCATAGGGAGTATCCATTATTTTGACCCATACCCTATAATTTATATTATGAGCCCTATCCACTGTAGGATGGAGGTTTCATAGCGCTCTCACCTTACTAAAATTAATTTAGGATTCTCTTATCACGATTTACTTCGTCACATCTACAACCACCTGGCAAATCGCCGCGCACACACACAACGGACACCACACCACACACACACACCACACACACCCACACCACCACACACACAACACACAACACACACACACAGCCTAGCCTACAACCATTAAGGCCTCTGCATTAGAAGCCTACACCGCTTTAATTATGAGCGGAATATCACAAGAGTATAGCGTCCTATCCACCCGCGACTACTTCGAGAGCGCGTTATCTACTCCCGCATCTTCTATTGCACACAAGGCAGAGAGTGACATAGCAACGTACGCATTTACTCCTAATCCCACCACAGATTCTGTAACCTAGCCTAACCACGGTACACCTAGCCTCCACCCAGCTCCACCGTAACTTTAGGCTTTTGACTATGACATTAATTACGGTATCCTAATTAATTCCAGCTCGTTTCATGTGTATACCTTATAACACACGCTATTTTCAACAATTCATAGCATTATCTATTGACACTACAAACAGTACCCCTTTTCACGTGTAAAGACCAAACGGACCACTCTACAAAAATTAGTCTCCTAGACATTCCCCCCACACGAGCGATTTACTAATGCACCGCGCGGCCCCATCTTTCTGCCATTCACAACTTTCATAATACACCTATACCCTCTGCAATTGGTCCAGTGCCTATCACCCTTGTTTCGATCCCAACCACATATACTAAAACAACACTTTGACTGCGACTGTCACATATTGTTCTCCATGGCGCGCCCATCCAACCATTCTTATGAGAGAATAACGATCAGAGCGACGACTTTGTTGCTAGCGAATCCTCACACTACTGGCACAACATGAAACCTTATCAACTCTTATCTTATGCATGGTAACTCCAGTACTAATACATATTGCGTATTTAACATACCTCTTGTTCTAAATGTACTTTTCTCCACTCACATTAATCTCATACTAAAACATGCTCACGTAAGCGATTACGGCGCAACATCTGATAAACCAAATCCAATAGTGTTCCCGTCATATATAGAATTAAAGATTAGGCTATGATGCAAAGGTGACGCAGCCCAAATCAACAGAATGTCCCTCTTTAATCACAGTAGTCTCTCATGCCATTCACTATAGCCAAACCATTCGACGCCCTATGGCACTATGCCCAACTGAGTTGCCCTTCCAAAACCTTCTAATTCTTTCATAACCCCATCCATACTTTATTTACAACAGAATTTGAATACACCAATTTCATATCAATAGCGCGCGCCCTACGAAGCCCCCGACCCTTACACTTTGGGGCGCTTCAACACTCACCTTATTAAAAAATTACAACAACACTTCTCTCAAACTCCATTATTCGACCAATCAGACTATAAGCGTTATAATCAACGAGAAATTAGCTGTATTTCACTTACATATCCATTTGCAGCTAAGAAAAGTCTTGCGCACCCTTCCACTGAATGAGCTATAAGTAACCATTCCAATTTTAAAACACCTTAATAGATCTACTAGCAAGAATACTATATCCTAAAACCGAGCGTCAATCAAGAGCTATACCCACCTTATTTGAAAGTAACATATCATATCGGCGCGTGAGGACCAAAAAGGCCAAAAGTTATACAGAAGATTACACCGCGGTCTCGCAGGTATTCATCTCTCAAGCCCCCTCCGCGAACCGCCGCCGCGTGCGCCCATCAAGTCCGTACTATCATTCCCAGTAACCGCGCCTGCGAGAGACCGCAGAGCATGCATCTCCCACATCCTCTACCACTTCTAACCCAGCATCTTGATTTTAACAATCAAGCATCTCTATACGTATCTAAAAACATAATCACTTCAAAATACCAGTGCAATAACACACTTTATATACTACTACCAGTTAATACTTTAACAGTTTCCGGGAGACCCTTACCAATTTCCTTTACGCCTTATATAACGTGGGTACTATTACGTCTTCTCCAATCCTTTGAAATTATACCTCTTCTTTATTACACAACATTCTCGCAAGTCCAAGCCAATATATACCATCTCATCCTCCGAGTGCTTGATATCTTTCACGCCGGTCACAGAGGTTGCCGATCTCGAGAACTGCGACATATTAACCAATTCTTATACCCAACTGCCTGACGGCTATGCCCTTAATAAATACTCATATCTAATAGCCCTCGAAAAACCTATTCAGATATCACACTCTAGTATAACCTTCTTGCTCACACCCATAAAGAAATACTATCTCACCACCAAATATAACCATGAGTCACATCACACATTTTTCTATCTTTCATCCACTATTGTGCCAAAATCGAAATTTTATTAAAAAACCGATCAAACTGCTATAACGAATATCTTCTCTGAAGCAGGGTTAAACAATACAAATCACACTAGTTCCACGAAGGTCTAATTATCCGTATATCTCACTTACGAGGTTTACGTAAAGACTTAGCAACTCATCTCATACCTCTGAGCTCTATTACTGCGAGACTTCTATCACCTACCTTGAGCTTTATTAACCTGAGCTTAACTACCTACCTATCTAGACTTTAAACCTGACTTAATACTCTCTGCTTATACTGCCATTTACTCCGGCTTTACTGAGCTTTAACTCTCTGCTTACTGCCTTAAACATCTCTGCTTTACAGTAGTGAACACACCCAAACTCATATATACATTACATACCTAAAGCAGTAAATCAGTAAATCATAAATAGAGGTGTTACTACTATAATAATCCATTAAGAAAATAAGCATTTTTAGTATATTTATTATCTGAGCTTTTATACTGATTTACTATCTGAGCTTTATAACTTAGCTTATTAACCTAAAACTTCTGCTTAATTACTGTATTTAACTCATTATATTTATATTATACAAATTAATTTATCTTATTATATATTTTTATATTATTTATAATGAGTTTATTACAATATAACTATTTTATTGTTATTTCTAATTTATTTATTTATTTATTTTATTTTAAATACCTTTTTATTATTATTTAAATGTATGAATATATATATAAAATACACTAATATAATACAAGTAGTAATATTCTGATTGCAGATAAGCTGAATTTTTTGCATATAAAAATATCTATATTTTAATGCAAGAAGTATCTGTGCGGTTTTTTGCGGTTCTTAAGTTTTCAACGAACAAGCAGTGTATCTGAAGATAAGCCGGTATGCGGACTGTTGCGATTCTTAAATTTAATCTAGCTACAACACGGTATCAGACGTCTAGAGGTTGCGTGAGTGATCTGCTACACATTATATAATACATCAATATCACACTAACGCGTAGGGATGTGGAGAATAATTATACAGGTTGCTTGTCTTCCGAGCAAAGAACCTTCCGAGCTACAATATCCTTGTAATGTCTGGACCTACAGGAAACTGTGTCAAACCTATCTTATCTTACTATAATATATTTTAAACTAAGGACAATATGGAGATATACATTTTACGACATACCGACACATAGTCATAAAATCATAATATGATACTACTAATAAATAATGTAAAATAAAGGTTGTATAATAATAAATGTATATAAATTAATAATACTAAAGAGGATAATATATTTATAAAATATATTGATAATGATGATGTATTTTCAATTATTATTCATTATGAAAGGTCAATATTATTATTACGTATCTATATAATTAATATTATTAGCTAGAGATGCTTGGTATATAAAAATATTGATTAACTCAATCATTATAATACTATTATTACCACAACTATTGTATTGGATGATTTAAAATATGGAAGCAAAATTGTAACTACAATACATCCCAACATCTTGTTAATATTTGTGGGAAGATAATGACCACGTACAGGCGTTTCTGAGCAAGGAGTTTAACCTCAAGACGGTGTCATCGATAAAAATTATTCTCATTGTGATTATATATTCATCTAAACGAGAATTAAATTTTTCATCAAAATGAGCAAGCATATGCTGAGAAGTTGCAAAACTCTAACAGCAATAATTATTGCTGTTAGAGTTTTATATATAAAAAAGATAAACCATATATGAAGAAATATATATATTAAAATGTATTGGCAACTCACAATGTTTCCTACACTATCTAAAGAGGATAAGAGTTCTTTAAAGTATTAATATAATATATAAATGAGTACTAGTCCGATCCCTATCACGTAGGTTATGTTATGTGCGAAACTATCACCCCAAAAAATACGCAGCGCACAACAGTAAGTGTTGGCTATAGTACCGCGTCACCAAGACAGATCTTCCCTATGAATGAAGATATGAAACTAGTATACAATAACGCTGAATATTAAATTAACGGAATGCTCTAGGTTGCAAAAGTATTTAACCTATATTCACTTATATAAATAAAAGTTATAAAAAGCCAGTAGAAAAACTCGAGAAAAACGTAAATACTAATTAGTGGAGGAATGAAAATATTATATCACAATATACCAGTGTTGATATGGTGTAAGATCGAGTATGGTATAAATCTATATAAATAGAAATGTACTTAAAAGCTGATACATATAGAACCTCAGATAGGATAATAAGGTAACTAGCGCCGATTAAGAATACACCTTACATAGTATAACTAAGTCTCTCCCTTCACAAGATAAAAAGAAATCATGAAAAATATAAAAAGTAATAGGTTACTCACATATCAGCGTAGATAGAAGGAATGGGTAAATATCCTACCTAATACATCACTTATCATTCCGTTATAAATATTAAATCATATCAACTGATATTCATAGATGTAGGTTATTCCCACCCTATAATTGAACTAGAAATGGTTGAGCTGAGTATAGCTTCCATTAATATATGAGTAGTGAGAAATACTATGAAGTTAATATTAAATACGAAGCTATCTTTACAGACATTCAGTTCTTCACTCAGATTCATACAAATTACCACATCCTCAATATATAAGCCAGTATATTGCCTAAAACATAAATATATAATATAATATAAACACTAACACTGATTTGACGCAATAAATCACACAATACACATAGTATATATATATAATCTATATAATATGTATTCAATCATATTACATTACACCATATAACTATATAAACACCCAAATTAATATATACTGCCACATAATATTAATACAGCCTTAATATATAAGCATGACCTTCATTAACAGTATCTCTATCTTATTATATCACATATCAGAACAACCCATCGCTGCACCCAAAATCACGATACACACCGCTTATATTGTGAACCGACTTACCTCATCCTCTGCCGCATAAAGATGTATACTTGTGTCAAAGGGCTGCAGCCTCTCATAAACACCGCAGCCGGTCATACTAGAGGCATTAAATAGTCATGAGACATAAAAAAGTATGTAAGCAATATAAGCCAAAAATTACGAAAAAGCAGAAGAAATAGAGACGTCGCTAAGCACCGCACATTTAATCTAAACATCTCACCAGCTATACATTAAGCATTCGCCATTAGAGAAACGATCTCTTATATTTATTTAGTGACACCAGAGTCCCCGCAGATTATCAAGACAAAATATAATTGTCAGATCTCTACTAAAGACATGCGACCTAAACATCCACCCCCAAAGAGTATGCAACTTCACGGAGCACCAGCCTAGCCGATAAGTGCGTAAGAATGGACCGATATCTTCACTACTAGCTAGTGCAATACTCGTCAGTAAAACTTGAAGATGGTGAAATATGAAGGATAGTAATTACAAAACTAATTCCTAGGAGGGATAAGCCTCACCAGTAGTTAAGAAGGGCCGTATAATATCACAAAAGGTAATCAGCCTATTATAATTAGACTCTTATTAAAAAGACCCTAATTAACCTTTGAACACGAAGCATGTTGAAGAAAAAAGTCGTAAAATGGAATGCAACATAGGCCGAGTTAAGAGATCTAAATATTGTCAGGATTTTTAGATCGTCTGATCTCTCACTTAATATCGGAAGAATAGGATCCGGCACTGTACACTCACGTGAATGGAATGTATCTATCAACGCACATACGAACTTCAGCCAATATTAATTTTTCCCCACAATGATATGTTTAATCTCTTAAATACAACGCGCCGAATTTACAGACTTACAATAGCATAATCCCGTTAGCGCCAAGACCTATTTTCAACGTCCATCTACTGCCCACTATCTGAGCGCAATCACTTGTCAGTATAAATTTAAACCACGTTGTTACCCCGTCCTACCCAGCCGGCTCGATTCAGACAGCGACAGCAAACCAGAAAAACTCACTATAACCCTATCAGCAGATAGGATTAATCGACTTTGTATTATCAATAGTTATTTTAGTTGTAATTATTTCGTTCTTCTTATTCCCTATTCTTTCTTCCTATACCACACATTCATTCATTCTAGTCGTTCTATTCATAATACTCTATACCTCTGTTGCAAATCGATAAAATCGACTACATTTTTCTTTAATTATTTAATATACAGTATATTAATAACAAACATTACTACTAATACACTAATATATTATATATATCTTTATTATGAATATAAGATATACCAACATCATACTAACTACATAATATTAAGAGCGAGATTCATGTATATTCATTTTTATAAAAGTAAATTTAATTTTATAATAACTAAAATATAATATATATACACTCATAATAAACTAATACGACTACATATACTAGATATATTATAATAAGATGTCCATACTGAAACAGTTAGTACCCGCTTACACTAGTGTCTAGAGAATATCACAAATAGAGACACACCGAGAGGTAGTTGGAGAAGTTAATGTTACTTATCCTCAATCTGAGAGGGACCATAACTAAGTTTGAGTGGCTCACGTAGGTCACTGACTACACATTACACAGGTGAAACAACATAACTCTCATGATAGTTATCAGACGCACTAAAAGAAATTTAGTCCTCCCTGTACTACAAATCTTCAACACAACGAAATGGTGTTAAAATTGCAGGCCAGCCCTCTCCTGCCACTTTTAACTCAACTTATTGAAGACATAGCATATCAGATGTTACAAATGCAATCATTTTTGGAGGCGTTAGAGACGCACATTACCTTCATCCGTTCCCCGTTATTCTATTATTATCAAATCCAATCATAATAATCACTCCAAATACTCTTAACTCAGGACACTTGTTGATTCCAGCTGATCAAGCAAATCGATAACATAACTTCAACACATACTGAGAACGAGTAACCACACTCGCAACCATAACCTCACAATATCTATATCAAACGTATTACTTCTCATATCCCCTCCTATTTTACCATCCTTACAAAAGCGGAGCACAAACCCAATATCTCCGCCATAACGCAGCATACAGACCTATGCAATATTGGCTCAGATCGTAGATAATCATATCAATATCATTCATCTCGACGATAAATGCGAATTAATATATACAAGCACCCCGATAAACCAAAAAGACTACGGCATCTCAACATTCTAATAATACGAACAAAACTAAGGCCACTACATTGAGTTCCACATAATAAGAGAAAACCCATTTCACACCTTCACACAAATGTATGTATAAGTAATCTATGTGTAAGTCTCGAAAGATAAGTAGTTAAACATCATACTATCTGATAAACTTATATGATATATATGATTGTAGTTTATGAGGAGTCAAGTATAATAATTAAAATAAAGCATAAAAGATATTAGGCATTTTCATCATCTGATGAGTCAACTTCTTATATGAGTCAATCTGCTCCCCCATTCCATAGAGGATTGAATAGAGAGAACATATAACATACTTATATAAATCATAATTATATGTGACACAAGTAATTCAGAGAATGGAGAATTCTAAATATATTGAGGAGTCGGATAGAGTATCAGGAAGAGGCTATTGACTATTGGAGTTGGTATATATATATAAATAATAGCTATTTACAAATACATTTTCATGTACACACACTTGCATAGAGAGAAATACAGTGAAAAATACAAAGAGAGAAAATGAAAGTAAGAGCATTAGCATTATAGGTATAACTATATATATACTAAAATGAATATAACTTTAAATAAATATAGATATATTAGTACTAGGACGATCTAAGCTTTAATCTATATAAACTAGATTTCTTACGAACATATGAAAACTATATAAAGATCAACAATTATACTAAATACATTTAGGAAAATGTCAAACTAGTAGGTCATTATATTATGTGCAAAGATGGGTGAAAAATGAAACATAAAATAATAAAGTATACTTTCAGGTGAGAGTAATAAAGGTCAAAACTGAGATTATGATTATCATAGAGTATCTCGAACAGTAAAGAAATGTTTAGAAAGGAATAATGAAATCGGTTGGAACTCATCACGGTAAAGTTATTAAAAAGTTCACCATAATATCCGATATCACTTCGATTACGGAATTATAGTTTAAAAGTTCTGAATAGATCTGATTAGAAAGATTTAAATATATGTAATAAAGATATAAAGGATATACTAATGCACAATGCAGTAGAGATTTTATAAACAATAGAATAACCAATAAGTAGAGTAGTTACTAAATCCTGAAACTCACCGCCACATAATATATAAATTGAAAAACATATGGGCTACGAGAGGCAAAGGGAAATAATAATTAAGCAGAGTAAATCTATGGGAATGGAGGAGGATATGACCTTGACTTAAAGTTTATATATAACTTATATATAGAATATAAGCTAAGTGAAGATTAAAAGTATCATTATAATGACAGTATAGTATGATATATATTATGTCCTATTAATATAATTCATATATAGGATGAGAAGTTGATAGAATTCTAAACTTTTTAACTCTGAGACCAGTCTTCAGCTTATCCTGGATTACATTAACACTGAAAATTAAAACCCTACTCGGATATTTATTATCCAACTGTGTTAACAATAAGAAAATCTCTACAACTCCGAACAGAGAGTATAGGCAAATATAAACAAAAGAAAGGAATATTGATGAAAAGATAAATTAAAATTTAACGCAAGACATAAATACTTTACGATCTACAAAATCTATTACATGGAATGCTTTTGGGATACGAGGAAGGAAGGAAATGTGTTGCATACTTTATACAAGTGAAAGATACTCGTGATCTGCATAGGTCCTAGATTTGTAGGCACATAAAACATACTCCTCCTTCTCGCAAGCAACATAAATACATTGCCAGGAAGGTCATGCTGAAGTAAATAATATTACAGGTAAACAATTGACGGTGCAAATCTTCTTAAGAATCATATTATAGCAAGGGATTTTGTATACAAGTTGTGAAATGTTACTGAAGGTGTGAGTAGAATTACGTGTATTATTAATGAGCTGATATATATCTTTACAATAAACATAAAACTGAGAAAACATGACGTACTTACTTGTAAAGATTAAATAATAAAATATTCTTAAGTATAAAATGTAAGGATGTAATACATAATCCTGCGAGATAGAACATCGATCAATGCCGTTTTGTTTTTCTCAGACCATTGCATATCGTACAAACAACATGGGCCGTAAACTATATACTAACGTTAAAACTTGAGCATAATGGCTATTGAAGCTCTGGAATAACACAACATATTCTGATATACATGTATATCCCATTCACTTTATGTGTTATGAAAGGATAGTTATTACTCAATCTTGCTAGGAGAGAGCAAGAGAAGCCCTATGTGACATTGGCATGATTAACAACAAAGGACTGAATCCGTATGTACAGACACGACGAGTACTGCACATACATGTACCCCACCATCGCGATCCTGTGTTCCCTCTCTCTACCCATGCTGTTTGAAGGGAGCGAGTTACGGTCCACACAATTTTGTTAGAGATGGTTCCGAAGATGGCACTATCTAAGTTCGCACCGTCATTTCAAGGTATCGTTCTATGTTAAATAATCCAAAGTTTAAAAATATACATAATGATCATCAAAGTAATAATAAAATGTAGGAATCATCTCAAAGAATCTTCTCTAATTAAGTATTAGTTATAGCTATTCCGGAATTCATTAAAAGTAAAGTATTATACGATTCCTAACGTATAATATATACTAATGTTTTCAGATTTCTTCATGCAATAGGAATCAACAATTTCGACTATGCTGTAACGCGTTGCATTATAAAAAGAATGTAAATTTTTGATAAAAGAAAGAAGGAATTCTTCTTTTCCTCTAAGGCGAGTAGTAGTGGCGGCATGGGTGTTAATGCACCAAATTCAGTATTACAGGGAGAACGAATCAACAAGAAGCGATGCACAAGAGTATACTGTAGGTAACATGGATAATGTGCAATATATATTTAAAAATTGGATATGGTTGGAAAAGGGTGTCAAGTATCCTTGATCCTTGAATAATTTTTTTTAAAATCAATGTACTTTAACATAGACATCCTATCCACCAGTGGTATTAAGATTTGATAGAGCCAGCAGTCTACTGTCCCGTAAAAGATTGCGACCGAACAGATAGTGGGAACGAAGAGGAAGACTGCACGAGCGCCGATGGTCAGAAAGATAGCGCGGCTAGTAATTACATGGACGGACGAATCGCTCGAGGAGAAAGTAGGGGTATTTGTGACCTTACCCTTAGGACCGCGGAACATAAAGTTGCAGGCGGAGCGCTGATCGGAGCCATTTGGTAGTGTTGGTGTGTTTTTAGCACTCAAGCCTTCGTAAGTGGAGTCATAGGTGGCACTTAGGTTCCGTCTATTCTTGAACAGCGAGAGGTGGGGAATACTATAAGTATAGGTAATAGAACAACTATATGTATTGATACATAGGTTTGCATACTTATTGTTTGTGGGTCCATATGATGTTATTTGACTGCACTGAAATTATTTATGCACAGAGAACAAGAATAAAGATTATCTACTAAAATTTTGCCTTTCCTTTACATGTGGATCTTTAATCCAATTACAAGGAAAATATAATAAGTATTTAGATTGAATTATAATATTAAAAATATAGAAGAACGTATAGGATGGTGTAGTTGAGAATGTTCTCGTCACAATATATATTATCAGAAATTCTTCTGTTATTTTGTTTTCTTTTCGAAATATTTATATTACTCAAACATTCGACAGAATAAGTTTTAGTTCTCGTAAGAAACTTGTAAGTAGTAAACGGAGACACTGAACGTCATTAGTAACTTGTCGATAAGTAGAGAGGATCTATGAAAAAGTTCCATGCAGGTATCATGAGAATTACGTAATGACATCCTCAACTCAGAAAGGTAAACTTTGATACTGTCTATGGAGAGAACCTCTAAATCTAGTAGTATTTTACTTTATTTATTTATTTATTTATTTATTTATTTATTTATTTATTTATTTATTTTTGACAGTTCATCAGAGTTTGACCTTTTATTTGTCTATACTGTACTTTTCTTGAATAATGTAAAAAGACATCCACACACTGATTTAACTAAAGGAGGTGGAAAATACTCTATTTTTTCTTTTTTTTTCTTTTTTTTTTTTTTTACAGAGACTAAATAGTCACATTCGTTAACTTATAATATATGCTTTATTACTGTTCATACTGTTCATGAATATATATAAAAATTATTAAGACAAAATATTTTTGACCTCGCAGTACAATGGTCTTTTTTCTTATCATTGGCCTAAGTTAAATAAAAATGCCTTATAATATAATATATATATATATATAATATTATATATATATTATATTTTATGTTATATATATATATATATATAATAATATATATATATATATATATATATATATTATATATATATATATATATATATATTATCTTTCATGTTGTTGCACTTGTTATTGTTCTTTCTATTTTGGTTTTGTTAAAGTTTTCAGCAAATAATATATATGGATGATGAATTGAAATTCATGTCAAAAGTGTCAAAATAATAATGACAAACACTTGCAAAGGCTTGTTTGTGTTCGTCCAACTGAGCTTCAAAACTTGTTTTCTTTACGTCCCCCAAAACCGCCCTCTTACACCTCACAGCCCCCCCCCCCCCTCAACTTATGAAGACCTTTGGGGAAAGAAAGAGAATGTGGAGGGGATGGGAAAGAAAGGAAAATGAAAAAGAAAAAAAGTAAAAATAAGAAAAAAAGGAGAAGAAGAAGAAGAAGAAGAAGAAGAAGAAGAAGAAGAAGAAGAAGAAGAAGAAGAAGAAGAAACTTTGAATAAAATATTACTTTTTATTATTGAGAATATAGAATAAGAACATAATTGAACATTTTAAATTCATTATTAATAAATTAATTACAATAAGATACAAAAAATATTTTTTGGAATGTTTCTACTATTGATAAATCTTACTAATTTGGGGTGAGAAAACTATTATGACAAAGAAGCTTATTAGCTCTAGTTTCTGTGATATACAATAGGTTGGGAATATGTTATTTTAACGGATTAATAAGAGAAAACGATACATTTTAATTACATATGTCAACAACATTGAAAGTGGATTTTAAATATTGTTAATGACAGTTACATTCTAAGAGTTCTAAATTGATGGATGAATACCTGGCAGGTGGATTCGGTGTGAAGAGTATCATGTGGTGGCTTCATGAGATCGTTTTTTTTTTTTTTTGTTTTTTTTTTTTTTTTGTGGCTTGCCTCTTGTAAGTGTTCCAAAGCATTCCTACACACAGACCAGCAGTAATCCGCGAGTATAGTTTCATTCCAACGGCCCTGACTGATATCTTTGTTCCATTACGGAAATATCCTGATGGAGTCTTTCTCTGTGTTCATCACTGACAGCTCCAGAACTAGGAGGGAAAAGGCTAGGTGCATGGGAGTGGAGGAAATGGATTTTAAGGAACATGTGCATCCGAGTTGATGGTATTTTTCCAGAAGTACTGTCACCAACTGAGTGTAGTTATCATTTCTTTTGTTGCCTAAGAATTCATGTACAACTCCCTTTAAGGCTTCCCAAGCTTCCTTTTCTTTTCCCTCCAAAACTCGGTCAAACGCAGGATTCCTTGCAAGTTGTCGAATTTGTGGCCCAACAAAAATACCTTCCTTAACCTTTGCATCACTCAATCTAGGAAATTTGTCTCGTAAGTACTTAAAGGCCTCTCCTTCCTGGTTCATACCTTTGACCAAATTTTTCATGAGACCCTGCTTTATATGAAGGGGTGGAAGAAGAACATCTTTTGGGTCCACGAGAGACTCGACAACGACATTTTTCTCGCTAGAAAGTTAAGTAGAAGAGCATGACGTAAGTCGAAGGGAAAGCTCCCCACAACTTCCCCCCCTTACCCTTAAGTGTGAGCCCTTCGCAGCCAAAAATCCACCAAAGGGCTTCATAACACAGGGACGGACCCCACACTGTGACATTTCGTTAAAGTAATGGTTAATCCCCTATGCCAGACCCATATCCATACCCCTTCATAAACCCCAGCCATTCACTCCCTTTATGCACTATTGTTCTACCTTGAATCAATTTCAAATTCCTTTCCTTCAGACAGTCCTTTACTGACTAACAGCCGGTCAACTCTCAGCACACTCACCTCTATATATCCGCTTAACCATCCGACCTCACCTATTTGACCAAACTACCTTAATACACTCATATAATTTTAGGTCATCCATATAAAGCAGATGTGAGATTATTCTGCTTGATTTTTCATTACGTGCGTTAATTCTGTATCCGTTTTGTAATTTATTTATTAGATTGCTTAAAGGGTTAATGGCCAAAATGAAGAGCAGTGGCGATAGCGAATCCCCCTGGAAGATCCCTCTTTTTATATTGATTTTTTCAACCTCAATAAGTCCCCTTTCATATTTTAGTTTTAAATTTACCTTCCATTGCCTCATTCCTTCTTTTATAAAATCCACTATTTTTTTTATTTATTTTGTATATTTTTAAAACTTCTATTATCCAGCTATGTGGAACACTATCATATGCCTTCTTATAATCTATCCAGGTCATGCTTAGGTGTTTCTGGTTCTTCCTACTATTTTCAAGAATCATTTTGTTGATTAATAATTGTTCCATACTATTTATGATGCATCCTTTCTGTTCTTCGTTTACTATATTATTATTTTCTACATGTTTGTATATTCTAGATGCTGTTATTGCTGTTAAAGTTTTATATATGGTAGGTAGACATGTTATAGGCCTGTATTTTGTTGGGTTTTTGATTTCTTCAGATTTTGGTATGAGGTTAGCGTCTCCTGTTGTCAGCCATTCTGGAATGACTTCTCTTCCATTTATTAATTTGTTTATACATTTTGTTAGGGGGTTGATAAGCACTGTAACCTTCTTTAGCCATACATTCTGGACTTTATTAGGTCCAGGTGCTTTCCAGTTATTGAGCTTCACGAGTACGTCCTTTACTTCTTTCTGACTTATTTCTCCAAATTCCATTTCATTAATACTATTTGTTTGCGGGTCATTTATTATTTCTTCCTTCCACTCCGCTTCATTGTTATGTTGTCGTTCGTCTTCATAGATGTTTTTCCATACTCTTTCAATCTCTTCCTTTCTTGGAGGTTCGGTGACTTTGATTTCATCATTTCTCAGTTTTCTATACAATCTTCCAGGATCTTGTTTAAACATTCGATTTTGTTCTTTCTGTTTTTCGTTTCTTTCATATCTTCTTAACCTTTTACTTTTTGCTGCAAGACTTAATTCTCTTCTTGTGATCGCATGAACTAATTTATTGCCTTGTCTAACTCTTTCTCTTCTAATTATATTTTGTACTTGTCTTATTACTGCTTCCGATCTCAACTGACCTCCCTGAAATGACGCTAAAATGGAAATCTCCTTTCTTAATTTTAGTATTTCTTTCTCTAGTCTAAATTTCCACGGTTTGATTCTCTCTTTTCCGGTTCCTCTTCTCTCCTTCATCACTCCAACTCCCATGTTATCCGCTATGGCTCGAACAACTGAATAATATAGTCTGTTGAGTTCTGTAACATCACAATCAATTGGTACTATTCTTGGCAGGACTCTGTTGACTATTCCAATCTGTTTGTTCATCTCAAAGAAATTATTTATTTTATTTATTCGGAGTCTTTTTCCAATTCCTTCTATCAGATCTATTTTTCTGTAATGAGCTATTTTCTGTAGCATACCATCAAATTGTTCTCTTGTATATTGAGTTTCTTCATTCTCTCTTTCATTTCTTCCATTTTCCTCATTGTTATTTTGTTCAATATTCATATGTTCCTCTGCTTCTTCATCACTTTCGCTTTCTTCACTCTCATTTTCTGATTCCATTAGTTCATTATCTGATTTTTCAGTTATCCACAATTTAACTACATCCACTATTTCTGTCTCCTCTTTGTTGTCTTCAATGTCTCTCAAGGGCAGGGTGTTATGCGTAAAATATATTTCCTCTGTTTCGTTACTCTCTTTTTCACCTTCCTGGCTTTTGTTTGTCTTTGTTTTTTCCCTTCTCTTATTTTCCTATTTCCTTGATACAATGCTCCCCTATTCTCTTGTATTTTCTGAATAGTTTCTGGTGTTAATTGTTTTTCTTTTTATAGTTTACCCCATCTGCTTGTTCTTTATATTTTTTAGATCTTACTTGTTGGGAGTGGTGGCTTTCTTTCTTCTTTTTCCTTCCTCGTTTCTCTCTTTATTATAGTTTAGGATGTCTCTGTGTATACTTACACATTTTTTTTTTCTGTGTATACTTAACAATATTTTTGTTTGAATCTATATTCCATATAATCGTTGGCACTAATTACTTTCTCTCTACTATATATTTCAGAATTCCGTTTTTTCTTTTTCTTTTTTTTCCACCCTGGAAATAAAAGGCCTCTCCTATATAGAATCTTCATTAGTATTTATTTCTTTCCGAGGTCCAGATCCATTTTTCATCAGATGGGTTTATATGATC
>JABUQX010078907.1:27500-29613 GCA_015478945.1 Trachelipus rathkii
ATAATCTAATTTGCAAAATATGTTTTTTAATGTTTTAATTTCAGAAAGTAGAAATCGTGGGTTACAGAGTCTGTGGGCCGACGATCATTTTCCTTCATTTAGTATATATATATCGCAAACCTACTTCAAATTCCTTCATATTAATATATACCGCAAACCTACTTCAAATCCGTCTTATATTCATTGGTACTCAGCACATGATATCTCCACGAAAACAGCTGTCCTAAGTAATCTTTTCCTACGTGCCCACAGACTCTGTAACCCACAATTTCGACTTTCTGAAATTAAAACATTAAAAAACATATTTTGCAAATTAGATTATCCTCAAGTCACCATCAGTAAAGCTTTACAAAAAGCAAAACAGAAATATTTACAAACAACTACTAATAAAAATATGTTTTCTAACATATTACCGATCCCAAACCAATAATCATAGAATTAACATTAATGCATCCACTATCATTAAACCAATTCAAAATGCAGAAAACAGGAAAATATTCGAATCATTTCTCATAAAAAATAGTAACAACTTTAATCTCCAAAAAGGTGAATGCACTATTGACGAAATCACCAATCTGTATTTAAAAGAATCAACGTCTCTAAATAATCTACTCAAAAAAATATAATACCTCAGAAAATCCGAATAAATTTCATCACTATGAAGACTAAAAACTCTGACCAGGTAGCAAAAAAAAAAAATCAATTCAACCAATATTCTTTTTCCCTTAGTCCTGAAGAAGCGAGTCGAGAATGACCGTGAAAGCTTGACCATTTGTCATTTTTTGTTTCATAATTCAATTTCATATAATATACTTTGTGTCAAAACTATTAGTGAAGAAATAACTAATATTTAATAAATTTCAATTTTCATTCCTTTAAATATGCCTCTAAACCAGGGAAAAAAATCAATATCATATACACTAACAAGACGTTTAGTAGTACTACTCAATATATATATTATATATTATATATATATATATATTATATTATAATATTATATATATATATATATATTTATTATATATTATAATGTTTATATAATATTATATATATATATATATAAATATATTATTATAATTTTTATTATATTATACTATTATTATATATATATTTATATTATTATATTATATATATATATATATATATATAATATATTATATATAAATATATATATATATATTATATATATATATATAAATATATTATATATATATATATATATATATATATATATATTATATATATATATACAGGGCTGTAGCGAAGTCGTAAAATAAATTTTTTTCGACTCCGAACTCTTAATTCAAAATTTGGATTTCCGATCACTTAGACAAAAAATTTTTCGACTCCGACTCCACTTAAAATTAACAAAAATTTTCCGACTCCGATCCGACTCCGACTTCGACTCGAACAAAAATTTTCGAGTCCGACTCCGACTCAGCAGTCAAATTCAAATTTCGACTCTGACTCACAGCTTAGTGCTTACAGAGTTACAGTAAAACATTTTTTTTGTTTTCAACTATTTTTTTCGCTTTCTCTTTTGAGAAAAAAAAATAATGCCGCTTTTTCAAACCAACATGATCTAATCTCCAATGCTATCCGGTAAAAGTACCGTAGAGGACAGAAAAAGATGCAGGCGCAAACACGTGACAAACAAATATATTTCAGTTTCGGAAACAAATGTATATTATATATGCAAATTATTTTTATTTTTATTTATAAAACAGCCATGCGTTTTTTTGTGTTTTTTTTTTTAAGAATGTTTAAAGCGTTAATAGTGAAGTCCACCGTAATTAATAATAATAATAATAATAATAATATAATAATATAATATAATAAATAATTAATAATATATAATAATAATAATAATTCTAATAAAATTTGACTCCGACTCTCCTTACACAGGAATTTTCGACTCCGCCTCGACTCACTTGCACAGAATTTTCGCTCGTGTCGATCCGACTCCGACTCCTTGGAAAATTGCACGGTTACTCCACGACTCCGACTTCCGCAGCCCCTATATTATTATTATATATATTATATATATATTATATTATATATATTATATATATATATATATATATATATATAATATATATTTATATAATATATA
>JABUQX010078908.1:5000-17500 GCA_015478945.1 Trachelipus rathkii
ATGTGATGGCGAATTAGAGTGTAAATTATAGGAGGCAAAATAATAGAGAGATCGATGTGCCTTTTTACAAGTTAGTAGTAAGTATCTAATCAACAGTATAAATCATCAGTGAATAGCGAATAAGAGTGGAGGTAAATGGTAATGATTATTACAAGATAGATTGTTATGAGATATATTTGGGCCATAGAGGACCAATAAGAGTATTTGTCTAAGTTAAGTAGACCAAAGGAGTTACAAAAGGCATTTCAAGTTTAATGAGATAATGCCGCTTTTTGCTCGTACGAAGAAGTATCCTATCAACGATAATTTTCTAGATAAATATAAATTGTCTGAATCAGAAAATAATTGGCATAGAATGATAGTGAGAACAGAGAATTTAATTTCTCACACCCAATAGCTATTGATTACTCTTAAGCCTGAATTGTGCATCAAAGGGTAACTATAATAAGTTACGATACAAACCAGTGATTATAATTGAGTGAAAGAAAAAGATTTATGTCAAGAAGAGATGAACCTGCTCATCCCATTTAACATTATTAACAGTTTTTCCATTAACGGTAATAGTTCCATCGCCCCATGCATTGTTACTCCAGTGCACGCGTGTAACATAATCTTCACAACAGATTAGTACGTAGAAAGTGACAACGGCGTAATTGAAACCTCCCCAATTCGGCCCGATCAAAGTGGTCCAGAAAAACCGCATAAGAGGCAGGTAATGGATGATAATTGGTAGAGAAAAGTATTAAAATTAAGTGATTATAAATGATTGTGGTTAACATAGATTTTAACCTCGATAATGGAGCGAAGGTGGTATTATAATAATATATAATGTATTAATAACATTAGAAGAGAAAGGGAACTAGCTTGGTAGATAACATTACCGATTTACGCTAGCTCATCGCAGAATCTTTTATGTGGACGATCAATTGGTACGTGCCCCATAACCCTTGTGTCCGAAGTGTGTGAAGTAGGTTATTTTAATCCGCAGTTGCTCCGAGATCTGTTGCGCAGAAATGGACTTGTGAGATGAAATCTTGACTTGCCTCCCAACTGAAATCAAGTTTGTACGTGAAGGAAGATAAGCAACCGATCGAGTTATCTGGTGGTGACATTTGTGAAATCTTCCGCGAAAACTACCAGATCCAGAGGACCTCAGCGTCGCCATATTTTGGGATGAGAAGACTTACCATATAACAGTCTGTGACGTGAGGAGAGCATCCAATAGAGGTTGGAATTCAAAAAAGGAACATGTCCCCAAATCCTGAGTCTTTAAATACCCACTCTCTGTCGATTAATAGACGAGGAAGCAATAGTTTCCAGCCAAGCAAGTCGTCTTCAAAGAATATATTGTAGTAGAACGAAGGAGAGAGGTGTTTAAGCCACAGAAACATCGATAGATTTAGGGAGATGTCGAAATTTCTCGAGACGTTGTGTATAGAAATGTTTATTCTATAATTATTATTTAACATATTAAATTTGCGAGCAATACCAACATACCTAACTCTACCCTCATGAGACGAAGGAAAAATATTACTGTAAAATTAAAAATTTATAATAGTTTGGATGATTATGATGTAAACGAGTTGATATATGCGAATTGTGTATTATATTGCTTATAAACCATCTGTGGTTTCCATCAATCACTATATGTATGTCCATTCACATAATTATCGCTCTCATAGAGCCGTTGGAGAGAAATGGTAAGTCTCTGCCATACAGTTCTTATGGACCTGGTCAGAAAATTAACCCAGATTATCAAAGGCAACATCCTTTGTTAGCTCTGTGTGAAAGTCCAAAACCCGACACCACCGACCACGCTGTTGCGAAAATCTGCATATCTCCAAATCATACACGCACTCTATCTGGACACGACAGCAACACGCACACGCCCCAGCACATCTATTACAATAAACCAATATAAGCAAAACAAAAGAGACAGACAAAAACTAATAAGAGATAACACACCACCCAAATTACCGGAGGAAAATTGAGATCTTTTCGCTTGCGTACGACTGTATAAACCTAAAATTAAATTAATATATCTTTAATAACCCAACCCTAATTTACGGCAAATATCTAAACAATATTGAATTAACTTAGATCCAAGAAAAAGTTTTAAAATTAACTATTGCACGCACTCACAACAGCCTACACGAATTTGTTGTCTACCAAAAAAAAAATAAATAGTAAATTACTATTAAATCAACTCAGGGTAGTAGATATATATATTCTTATAATAATTATTATCTAATAATGTGTCTCTTCATAATTATAGTTCAAATAAATTATACCGCTAAAGAACAACAGAGCTTGGAGAACGCTCACAAAGACTAAAGTAAAGAAGGTACCACACTCGAGAAACAGAAAAAATACAACAGTACCTCGATGAGTACTATGGCCTGTTTATGTCCGTGAGTAGTTCAACATGAACATTTCCTGTTATCTTGAAATCTAGAAAGTTTTTTCATTTATTTCAATTTTCAGCATATTATAGAGTAAGATAGTGAATGCGGACGTAAGTAATCGGGCGTTCATTGAATTAAAGCCGATACCAAGATACCCGGATACCTTATAACAACCCATCAATACTAAGACATGGGCGAGATTAATAACTACCGATAGCGCGATACACGATCACGATCGTATTGAAGACTTACGGCGTAGGATACATTCCTGGCAACTAAATTAATTACGATATTACTGCAGGTACAGTGAGTGTACGTTGTCGACACTAAACATACTTTAGAATCTTAATTTAATATGGAATATTCGAGCAACCATTTAAGAAATCAGTTTCTATAAGTTAAAGTGTTAATATTCATAACGTGTGAAATATATTAAGTAAACAGTTAACTAGTAAGGATAATACGTGGTAATTAATCGGGAATATACCTATCTCACGTGCAGGATTCCTTTTCACGGATCAGGTAATTAGTAGAGGTTCATATCCATAATAACATATTATCCTTCTAAATGAAGATGAGATATTTCTCGACAAATCTATTGAGCTCTAATATTTATTACGGAACCTGCTTTCTTAGAACTCTTATTTCAATTACTGGAGACCAAAGCTTAATGCTATGGATTGATTATTCATTGTAGTAATGTTTCAAGATATGCTCCACACTAATCCGGAGTGAGGGTAAACTAGTCCAATTATCACCTTACGTCTGTGAACTTTTATAACACCCCCATATACTACTGATTACAATAATATAAGTACACCTTAGGATAACTAAATATAAACGTAGAATAGGATATATATAAATTAACAAGCCAGTGTATTAGGTAATGCTGAGTAATTTCAGTAGTGCTCAATATATAAGCTGCATGCCTTATTATATAAGGCTCCTAATCACCATTACATGTACTAAAAAGCTACAGGCCTCAATAGCTGCGCCTAAAAATAAAAAATTTTTTCCTACTACGATTATCTACATGAATATATAAGTATAGTATAAAGAAGTAATATCGCTCAAGTTAATCAGATTGCAGGGTGAACTTTTAATGTAATGATTCTACTACTATATATTATACCTTAATAAGGCTGAGATTTGCCTCTAATAGATTAAATTAAGATAGTAAAAACAGTAGTGATTGCTGATAATAATTTGTATATTTTACTAAAGTATGAAACCTAGGTAAACTCGATATAGATAATGTTTGTTTAAACCAACTCTCAGAATCCAGAAATAAGGTATATGAACTTATACTCTCATTCTTAATAATAGGTAATATGATTCCGAGGGAACTATTATTATATTATTTAATTACCTTTTTCTGGATAATATTCATCCCAAGATTAGATTAGGTACAAGTCGTATAGTTTACCTTAAAATATATTTATGCGGACCAGAATTTTACCAAAAGTTTGCGGGTGTATCGGTCTCCGACCCAATGTTCCGCGTTAGACGTCCACTGATGTCTTGATATATGATTGTATCTCACAAGATCAATTGTTGCAATCTATGTCGACACTTCTAAACAAATACCATAACAAAAGAGACATTATAAATCGCACAAATTTTTACGCGGCATAAGGAGGCCACCCTGAGTTCATTCCTCGAAATTTAACACCTAATAAGAAAGATTAATATAAATCCAATTTTAAGGCATATAAGCTTCATAATAATCTTCGTATCCAAATACTACCATTTTATATCATGTCTAAAAAAAGGATACAGAGGTAAGGACTTAAAATGAACTGGGCGCTCCACACCAATTCTAAACGAGCTTTTTACAATCATCTGATGTGACATGAAACACTCACATTTCAGCAAATCAGGTGTGATTCTAGTTAAAAATGACAATAGACGTTTCATACATTTAGAAAGTTAGAGCTATAGCTCCAATTGAAAAAAGCCACCCCTTCTACGCCAAAATTTAAACACCAATACTATAAAAAAAAAAAAATGTATTCAAATTTGATCGTGAATTAAATGAAAGCCCTCAATGAGATTAATTAACTGCTGAATTAACCTTTCACCTGTGAGACGTACAAACCAACCAGCATATATAACTGGATACAAGTGGCTAGTCTTTATAGTTCCACTTAATTAAAATGTCTCGACGTAATAATGCTGACTTGAACGCCGAAAAAAAAGTAACACACGAGACTCATCAGTAGTAGAGAGCCATTCGGTCGTGCTGACCACCTGACCAGCGATGAGCACAATCGCTGGTCAGGTGGATATTTTTTACTCAGCTACCTTCATGGGTGTTTTTTTTTTTTTTTTTTTTTTTGTTTTTTTTATATAATGAGTCTATAATTTTTCTATAAATAAAGTTTTTAATGGAAAATGAAACAACTTTGCTTGACTTGGCGTTCCACCGCCATATATCTTAGTTTAATTAATACTTTCCCGCGAAAGGCGTTATAAGTTGTCTCTAACATCCTTCTGACTCGGATTGTATATATCACCGCAAAATTCTTCCCGTAACCCTCGTGTTAATCGCTCCGATCGATTAAAGCTCCGGTCGCGAGCCAATTAGTCGATGATGGTGCAGCGTGTGTGGACAGTCCGTACAGATTTAACGGATTTAAATAATGCTAACCGTTTCGACTCAGTATGTCTGTAAAGCTGCAACGATTTCGTTTAGATGCATGAGGAACCACCACACCAGAAACCACTGCGTGTTCAGCGCGTTGAGCCAAGCCCGCGACGTGCGCGCACGCCTAGTGCGAGCCAATTCTCACATAGATGTATTCGCAGCGTCTGGCTAAACCGAGTGAAAATTGAAAATACTTCTAATCTAAGGACAGACTATATCAAATGAAGCAACTATACTAATGAAGGTAATTCAGAATTTTGTATAGTTTAGACAATACTAAACGACTCCTCCTTGTTACGTTTAATATATATCTATTCGCAAAACCTATAAAATCTGAGATATTCATTGCTACAGCCCGTGATGATATTATTAAAAACATAACTCTATATTCAAAAGACATATATTTACTTAAATGAGCTAACATTTTAACCTTTAATATCTTTTGTTGCAAATGTTATACATTATTAAATGGAACTCTTGTAAGGGAAAGAGAGAGAGATATCCTAGATGTGAGCATACTTCTAAAGTTTTATTATTAATTCACTATGTCATATTTTACTACATTCGTTGACGCATTGCAACAAGGTCACCTGTTTTATTCAAACAAACAATTATACACCATATCTATCATCACATTAACACAAGGCGAGTATAAGTACAGTAAAACGATCTCAGAATCCCGCAAGGATGTTAATCCAATATAAAAACAACCTAATATGACACGTGGAATAGCTATGCTATTTGTCTCATATATCTAGTCTTTACCCAGTTTAGACCACGTAAATCCCGTTTATGCCTGTGCACTTGAAAACTTTCTAGCATTACTAGCTATTAAACCTTAATCTTGCTAATATGTCTGACTTTAAACTTATGTCTGCTTTGACTGTTTTAACTTTCTGCGGTTTTATGCTATATAAGAGCTATTTTCCTTGTCTTCCTACTGCTTTTTAACGCTGTTTTTTGCTTCTACTGTTTTCCTTAACCCTTTTCTGCGATGTACTAGCTATTTAATAAACATTTAGTCCTTGTGTGTACTGAAAATTAAATTTACTCGTTGTGTTACATGCATGTTAAAACTCATAATGTCTTTACTTGCTGATTGAAAACTATCATATACGTTCTATTGAGAGTCGACCAAGTTGAAAAAAGGATTACCAATTACCTTTAAATATTCGAGTAAAACGCTCCATGGTAATAAAATCTACTCGAAGGTGTATTAACAATAGGACCCTAACACCCACCAATTGTGGCAAATATGAGAGTAATGCTTGTAAATTGTTTATACACAATGCCCGTTTAAACTGCCTTTGAGACCGAGCTACCTGTAATTAACGGTTCATGTTTAATTTATATCTGAACTTTAACTTATTATGTCCTTAGACGTGTGCTTAATGCTACCCTCTATATCGTGTTAGATATTATATATTTATATACGGGACATTATTCTTTCACGTTAGCGTTATAATCCGATTTTATGTCGTATTTTCCTGCTTTATTATAATTGTAAAGCCTATATTCCTACTGCTATTTCCGCCCTAATTATTAATAACACACTACCACACACACGATCACAATCTACCACATATCCTCTCAGTAGAGCAGTAATAACATATCATTAAACAACCAATAGACTAGTCTAATTTACTACTCTCTCTGTCCTGCACAATAGAACACTTAACACTCACCCCATAGGACACCATACACACAATGTATGACACTTACCCTCAGGACTACATCGTTACACACGTATCCACTTACACACAAACATACTGCACACACCCACACACACACACACACTCTCCACATACTGACTTATGTATAGCAGTGTCAGTATACGCTTAAAAAATTAGTCATATCAAACCACTAAAATCAATATCAATGACTATCGGAAGATAAATGTTAAATAATGCAAGTATTTGAAGCGAGACCAAGTATCAAGTAAAATAGAAACAATAGAACTGGAAAGCAACAAGAATAGAGATAAAGACCTCGATAGAGTGCAAGTAAGAATAAATTATTCAAATAAATATTTTATTATATAGCAACTATATGACTATAATTCAAAGATAACTGACAGAGCAGTGAAACCGTTTGAGAGAATATACAAATTATATTCAAGAATTATACATTGAAATAACACCAATGAATAACGTTTTCTCCCCCCCCCCCCTCCATATCCCTGTGCTACAGTGCGGCACTCCTAGAACAAGATTCGTTTATTTGAAGCTGTTGTGGCACGAGACCTTTTGGTATGACATTGTATTAAAGTGAAATTAACCCTATTGTTTCACTTGCGTTGCTCCCCACTTTCATATCCAAGGATGAGAGCAGCCACATCTTCAACCGGTATATTGTCTCTTGCCCAAAATTATCTTAACCGTGATGGCACTTGGTCTAAAGAAAGTCACATCATAACACCTATGATAATACATATTGTGAATGGGAAATGAAGTCCTACAATCTAATCCCTTCACCTACACTCATAATCTTCGGTGGAACGTCAACAACAATGCTAAAATGTGAAGTGTTTGTACGTCCGTATCCTCTTGTACCCCAAATCATGCTGTGTAGTAGAGATGATTGTTCTCCGTTATAGATCCGAACCCAATTCCAATAACGACAGATTCTTATGAATTAGGTGCGACATCCTAATTCATCTTGTCAAAGTTAATCTTCGCCAGCTCTTGGAAATTTAATTTGGTGCCGGTGTCCCTTGTCAACGTTGAAACTTTTGCTTTTAGATGTAAGCATAAACTAGTCATCTTCTAATCGATAGCGAGGATTTAGGACCCGTGACACACGAAACTATCAGCTATATCCCCGGGTCCTATCTCGTCCGTCAGGTTTCCTAAGAATTTTCCAGTATCAGGAATATATTGACCTTTACGGGCTGTGAAAACACAGCTATCGGTATCACAGTAAAGTACACGTTGACCAAGAGAATCGAGGAGATTATATAATTCTACCCTAGCGTAGGCGGTGGTGAAGGATGCAACAGCTACATTTGTGGCCTTTGCTGTTTTATTAGTGAAGCCAGTATGTGTAACTTCAACTATATGTTTATCATCCGCTACAATGATATTTCTCACCTTAAGATCAGCTCTCTTCATTAATTCCCAGACCTGTGCATAGCTCGTGCAGACGATGTCTTCATTCTTTGGAATACGCTGAGCTAGTTTTCCCCATAATGAATTGAGGAGTAGTTTAGCTATATATCGCATTCCAGGATTGCTTTCAATATTACCTGGGTCAAGTGTTACGCCCTCAATGTCCTTGAAATCTTGCAGGTATTGAAGAATTCTTTCACAGACTTTATCGGGGTATTCACTTGTAAAACCCGAAGCCTCCAGTTTTTCCACTTCCAAGAATGTTTCAATGTATTTGCCGAATATGTCATTTGAAGGTGTAAATTTCCAAATTTCATGGATCTTTTTGATCTCATAGCCTTTCTTTACAGCTAATTCTAACTTCTGGACTGAGTATACGCCTTTAACATACGTTGATTGCACGTATGTCTGCATTGCCTTCATAGCCGGATGCCCGCTGCGATGTTCTACAAAGAGAAGAATATTAACCGATGTCATGTCGTCAGGCAGGAACAGGAGTGTACAGGGTCTTAGAGGGTTAACACGAAAACATACGAGAGACCCGAAAATAATGGATTCATTTCTTCGACGGAACTTTCTATGGAAGGAAAGATCCCTACCTACGAGTTCGTGGGTACCCCTGCTTGGAAAGGTTTGTTTTCTGCGACAAAAGGATACAATGAGGTGAAGTCTAGGTACTTCAATTGAACGCCTTCTGTCGGTGGATAGTAATAGACGAAGGGTTCTGTACGTCCCCCGTACAAGGCTTCGCCTACCTCTAGTTTCGCATTTGCAAGTTCATTTCCAATTGATTGCACGTATCTACCTAGCTTCTCAGTTCGTGTTTCGTCGTTGGTGTTTACAACAGTGACCTCACACTCTTTTTTCATTTTCGTCCATTCGCATTCCCATATTCTAATTACTTCATACCCTTGTGCTTTATAATCTGCTTCTTGTCTCATGGTCTTGCTGTACCTATCAAGACTTGACACGCCATAGAGCTTTTCTAATCCTTTCTTACATGCTTGGTGACCATGAAATACACAGCCGTGGAAGAGTAAGACAATCTTCTTCATGGTTGTTCCAGTTGGTGTAGGGGGTCGTCTGCTATTCAGTTCTATCGTTTGTTCATTAACGTTGAGTTGGCGGGACGATAAGAACTCATTAAGGTCAAAGGGCACGTAGTCTTCAGCTGGAATTTCAACGTACCCGTCAGGTCTTAGATACCTGTTTTTGATTTTAAATTTACGCTCGCCACCATTCCTTGCATGTTCGATTCGCTGACCCTTATACATCTCCATGAATGTGAGCCATTTCACACCATCATACGAGTAGTTTGAATCATCAGTGCGACCTATATGGGCCAATGTATTTTCAGGCATGAAATGCATTTTATATACCATGAACGATAATGCGGCAATGGTAGAACAATCAAGTAGGCAGTCGACTTTATGATCCTTAAGGAAGATGCCCCTGAATTTCTCGAAGGATTGACGAAGAATATTAACATCTTGAACGCAGTACGTTGTACATTCCTTCATGATATCGTAGTCCTTATTGTTAAATGTTTGATACCAGCGTTCAAAATCAGCCTTTTCACTGTCGGACATGCGATGTGTCTCAAAGGTTTCCTTATCCGGAATTTTTCCCTTGTAATTTATATTCTCGAGGGAAAAAAGAAAACGTAAGGAAAAATCCTTTAGAAACCTTCACCGTGGTTAATACCCATGCACTGGTAGTTTTTTCAGGTGGCCACAGAGCATAAAAATTAACGGTGTCCTTAACTGGATATTGTCGGTTAGCTGTCATAGTATTTTTTGGTTCCACGATATATTTCACCGGGTTGGAATTATGAATGGACGTAGGCCTGGCAAGCATTTGCGTAAACAAACTGATTGTCCAAAACTTTACCGCCATTATGAGTGCCAACGTAGAATATTTGTCTTCTTGTGTTTTTCCGCAAATCTGAATATATAGTTGAGAAAAAGATCGACGGGGCACTTCTCATACTCTTCTGTTGCTTCCAAATTCAGCTTGAATATTTCAGTCCGAGCCGTACCGCAAGTCTCACATGGTGATGAATTGTCTAGGTCTTTCTCCCCGCAGTTATTGCATACTAGCATACTCACTAGAATGTATGGAAGCATATCCGTTTTTGGGCGTCCTCCTTCCTCTTCACGCTTATTATGATTATAGGTTTCGATGTCGTAATAAAATGTAAAGGTGGGCTTACGCTTCGCGAAAGCTTTATCTGTTGGAACCTTGATTTTCTTCATAAAACATTTATGATTATCGCCCTCTATGCCGTACTTCGCGTCGCACATTCCGCATTTAATGTGCATGCAGTCGTGCTGGTGTTTGCCCTGTTTATCAGCTACTGTCTCATTATCGCACAAGGTACATACTTTAAGGTACTTGCAGGTGAGGTCTTCATGCAACTTAAGACAAGCCTCGTTATAGAAATCCCGATTGCATTTATCACAATGTAAAAGCGTAGATGTATCGCCTCTTTTTCCTTTACATTTATAAGTTAAGCATTGTCCGCACCTGTATTCAGTGCATTCGTTTTGTAAATGATTAATTAAATGATCTGTGAAACTATAACACTGATGGCAAAAAACTGGTCCCTTGATATTCTTAGGAACTACGCTGCCTAAAGCTATCTTGATGGAATCTCCAGGAAAAGGATAATAATAATGGGTTTCCTCGGAATCATATCCTATTACAAAGAGAGGTAAGTCCCTATTCTGTTCGTGGGGTTTAAACATTATCTCGAGTTTACCGTTCTCATCTTTAGTAAAAACAAATATACGGCAACCTAATGTTTCCTCTATTACTGCAAAATCCTCAGCCTTTAGGGGAACTTCATAAGTCAACCCGCATCGATCTGCGATCTCTATACCTATTTCATGTAGATCGTTAGGGAAAAAATTTTTTATTTTAGGCGCAGCTTGGCCTGGCTTTTTAGGTACATGATGGTGGAGCTTATAGCATGCAGCTATTGCCCTGAATCCGCATCCTACACTGGTTGTTATTTCCCTATTCTCGTTATTTATCTTTTGTTTTTTTTTTTTTTTTTTTTTTTTTTTTTTTTTTTTTTTTTTTTTTTTTTTACCAAGGTGTACTTATGACGTGGGGGTGTATAAAGTTCACAGACGAAGGGTCAATTGGCCGATTACCCTCCGGATTGTGCATATCTGAAACATCTACAATGAAATCAATCCAGCATTAAGCTTGGTCTCCAGATTTGAAGAGTTCTAGAAAAAGCGCTCCGATAAATATTGAGCCAGATTGTGGGGATCGAGAAGATCTCTGTTCATGAGGAACTTCGTAATGGAATTGGACCTCCATTCCTATCCGTTGAAAAGGAATCCTGCACGAGGTATATTCCCGATATTACCACTTGTCCTCGTACGCTGTTCTACACACTGGAATACAGCTACTAGGTACGTCATTAATGTTGCGAATTCCATTAAAGATCTGTGTTGTGTCGACACGTACTCTGTACCGATGGTTATCGATAATTCCAGAATTACGCGTAGATCCTTCACGTGTTACCTTTATCAACTCTGTCGAGAAAGGTGTAGGCGGTTCATCAACCTCCTCCTCATCATCATGAAATACCTCGACACGTGAAGACCCGCAACAGCCCCATCGATGTCATGCTTTTATTCTCGTCCTGGATTTCCCTTTCTTTTTGCTTTTTCTGGAAAGAATGAAAATTTCATAAACAATCGAATACAACTATTATGTAACAATATTTTTCAGTAATATTTTTCAGTAATATATAGAATAATTAGATTGTAACTTACCGAAGATTCCGAAGTTGGGATATCGTTTCAGATAAGGGGGTGGGGGGCTCTTCATGTGTATTTGGAGATTCTTTGGGTGCATCAGTGTTTAAGTCTGATTGTTTACGGCAAGCGGTTGCAGATGATTTCTGTTGAAAGGAGAAAAAGAATGAAAATACATAAACATTCGAATACATACTATTATGTAACAGCATTTTTCAGTAATATTTTTCAGTAATATATAGAATAATTAGATCATAACTTACCGTAGATTCCGAAGTTGGGATATTCGTTTCAGATAAGGGGGAGGGGGGCTCTTCATGTGTATTTGGAGATTCATTGGGTGCCTCAGTGTTTAAGTCTGATTGGCGACGTTTGCGACGTTCAAGCTCAGCCAACAGTCTTCTCTTAACAGGCCTAATTGCATCCCTGCCACCTCCGACTTTGTTGACACAAGGGGTACTGGCAGTACCATATTATCACACTTTAATGAATTAGCATATAAGTATATATTTATATATAATTGGTATATATATATATATATATTATATATATATATATATATTAATAT
>JABUQX010078908.1:27500-58829 GCA_015478945.1 Trachelipus rathkii
AAGATTTTTCCAAGCTCCTAAAAAACCTTCTTAACATCTTCAGTACAATTCTTCAGTACAATAACACAAAATTTTCGCCTTTTGTAACAATCCGAACCTTCGTCCACTCGTGTTGAACATTTTCAAGGATTTGTATGACATTATTTTAACAATAAAACTATATTTAAAATGAAAATAAATCAATTATTATAAATATAATAAGTAAAATTAAATTTAAAATATACTATAATTAAAAATTTGAAGTTTATAATTTCGAGCCTATTTTTTTTTCTTCTCAAATAAATATTAAAATGTTGAAGGTCATTTCGTTATATTTTATGTTAATATCCGGTCTATATTTTCTTATAAGAACTGACTCCGCTAGTCTAAGATAAAAAAAATTATTCTTTTTATGCAAAATTTTAAAGTAATTCACTATTTTGTTGTTGTGTGATTTTGCATATTTTACCTGCACATATTGTTGTATCGTACTTGGCTTGTACCTGTGTTGCAACATACCCTGCCGAAGTGTATTCGTCATATAATCAATGTTAAGTGGCATTATATCCACTTTCATTGCAAGAGAATTGGTACACGAAGTTGGTACACTCACCAGCAGATGGTACACCACGAGCACTAAAACAAAAGATAATTTTGCAGGTTTATAATAGCTTCTTACAATAATGGCTTCAGTATTTTTGCCTTTAATATGTTTCTTTAAAATAATTTTTAATTTTGATTCTTCTTCATTTATTGGACCGACCACTTTGGTCTTGCAATAGAAGATTAAGTTATTATTATCTTGTTTATCTTTAGGATCAGTCAATATATTCATGGCGTTTTTTACCGTTTTGCCTATTAAATACAAAATGCAAAATACAAAATCATACAATTTAAATAGAAATAAAAAGAATTTCAGCTTACAACAATGGATACTTTTACGGACTTATTAAAGTGCACAAAAATTAAGAATATGCACCCCATAGACTGGTAACCAGCATGACAGGAACCTTTACCCATGATATTGCCCAACTATTAACCAGCATGATTTGACCTTACCTGAATGAAACTATATTGTAAAATCTACGGAAGAATTTATACAAAAAATTAACAAACAGAAAATTCTTGAAACTAATCACTTAGTCTCCCTTGATGTCGAAAGCCTTTTTACAAATGTTCCAGTATATGAAACTATCGATATCATTCTGAAAAATGTATATCATAATGAAAATATTCCGCCCCCGAACCTAGATAAAGAAATTTTGACAAAACTGCTCATAACATGCACCACAAAAACGCCTTTTAAATTTAAAAACAAACTTTGGATTCACAAAAATGGAGTCTCAATAGGATCTCCCTTCGGACCAACATTCGCAGACTTCTTTCTATATGTCCTAAATAGAGAACAAAATTCTCAAAGAAAATAATATATTTAACCCCTTTTTTTACGTGAGATACGTTAACAACACATGTGACATTTTTAAAGACCATAACAGCTTTCAAAATTTTATCCACAAACTTCAGACTAATAGCATATTAAAATTTACATATGACTATAGGAGAAATGCACAAATAATGAATTTAATTTTTTAAATATAAAAAAAAAACAAAGATGGTGTAGCTAAAAAAGATATTTACTTTAAAACACAGATAAGGTAGTCTATATGAATTTCAATTCATACACACCTCTCGCCTGGAAAATATCTATAATAAAATTACTTATACACAGAGCCCACAAAACAACATCCCAATTGGTCAATCTTTGATAAAGAAATAATAATAAGTAAGCTATAATAGTTTTCCTCAATAATTAATAGACAAAAGGCTGATAAAACACATTGAATATATTGACTGATCCTAAAGATAAAGCCACTAATAATAACTTGATCTTCTATTACAAGAGTGAAGAGGTTGGCCAAATAAATGAAGAATAATCAAAAATAAAAATTATTTTAAAAAAACGTATAAAAGGCAAAAATAATGAAGCCATCATTGTAAGAAGTTATTATAAGCCTGCAAAATTATCTTCTTGTTTTAGTGCTTGTAGTGCACTAATTCTCTTGCAATGAAAGTGGATGTAACGACATTAACATTGGTTATACGACGAATACATTTCGGCAGCGTATGTTGCAACGTAAGTACAGTGCAAGTAAGATGCATCAACATACGCAGGTAGAAAATGCAAAATCACACAACAACGATATAGTGACTAAGATTTTATATAAAAAGAATGAATTTTGTGATCTAATAAGAAAACATAGACCGGATATTAACATAAAATATAACGAAATGTCCGATCACTTTAATATTATTTATTACTTGAGAAGAAAAAAAAAAGACTCGCTCCAAATTATGAACTTCACATTTTTGTATTTTCGTTATTTCAAATAGTAGTTTTAATCTTAGTTATTATATTTATAATAATTCCATTAATTTAATTTTAATTTTAGCTTTGTTGTTAAAATAAAGTCATACAAATCCTTGAAAATGTCCAATGTGAGTGGACGAAAGTTCAGATTGTTACAAAAGGCGACAATTTTGTTTTCACTCAAGAATTTTGATGAATAAAGTTATACTGAAAATGCTAGGAAGGCTTTTAGGGGCTTAGAAAAATCTTGCAAAAAAATATATTATTATTATTATTATTATTATATTATTAATTATTATTATTATTATTATTATTATATTATTATTATTATTATTATTATTATTATCATTATTAAAATAATGGAAATTTTCAAAAATTATTTTCATTCACTTGAAAATAGTAGTTAAATGCTCTTCAAGAGTTTCCGGAGTAGGACTTTGTAGAAGTTGATCCTTACAGTCCATAAAGGAGAAGAAATTAACGAAATTCTTCAGTAGAAAAGCTCTAGCACCTATAGTACTTCTAATACCTCTAGAACTGAGAACGGCATCAGAGAAGAAAAACTATAGTACCTCTAGTACTTCAGACACCTTCTAAACTGAAACGTACGTCTCATAGAACGTAAGAAAAGCCAAAGTACCCTCTAATATTCTAGCAAGCAACCTCTAGAACTCGAGCAACGAGACGAATCACAAGAAGAAAAGCATTCTAGTACGTTCTATAGTACCTCTAGACCTCTAAACTAAAGTAAGCGACTCGGAGAAGAGAGCTCTAAGTTAATCTAGTACAACTCTAGAACTAAGAAAGGACCGGCAACCTTCCGGTAGTGAGAATTATATAAAAGCTTCTGGACAAGGACAAATAACTCTTTTCAGAAGTAGGATGGTTTCTTTTTTTCTGAGAATTTGAGGATAGGTGAGATTTTTTACAGTCTATTATCGATGTTCAGAAAACCCCAACAAAGGGAAGAAATTAATTAAAAACATCAAAGTTAACGGGAAAGTTTTTTTTTGGCGGTGCTTCAATATTTCAAAATGATTATATTATTATATATATTTATTCATCCTTTATATTATTATTACAATTATTCTAAGATTATTCACTCAATACATAATTATCATTATACTCTATCTATATTTATTATAATATTATTATTATTATATTATATATATTATCTCATTATATTATTATTATTAATTATTATATCTATCATTATTATTGATTCATTATTATTTGAATACTCTCTCTAACTACTGCTATATTATTTATATTATTTATTATTATTATTATTAATGATTCATATATTATTATTATTATTTCATTATATTACATTATATTGATATATTCATAATTTATATTATTATCATTAGGTTAATTATATATTATTATTGTCTCTGAAAACTGCATGAACAAATTATTAAAAGCTTGTTTTTAGATACTAGGAGCGCAATCAACAACCTGAATTAAATCCAACCACGAGAGATATCGCGGAACACACCGCATCCCCAAATGCATATATCATCATTTGCAAACGCATCAGCATTTCTGCAAATTTGAAATCGGAGCAGAGCGTCATTACTCATAACATAAACCATTAAAAATTATAAATAAATTAAGTTGGTGAATCACTGGCAGAGCGTTGGCACGCCCACTCATTATGTCTTTGTACACTATCACCAATCGAACCTCCTCACTACCAATACCACAACCAACCACCTGTAAGAAGAAAATAAACCAAATCAAATAGTTCTTTCAATGAATCAAACCAGTCAAGCCTAGGTTACGTTATTATTATTATTATTATATTATTATTATTATTATTATTATTATTATTATATTATATTAGTATATATTAATTATTATTATTATATTTATTATTATCTATTATTATTATCAATTATTAATATTATTATTATTATTATTATTAACTTTATTACATGAAAAACGTTTGAAACAATTAAACATGTTTGAGACAGATAAACATATTTGAAAGAGTTAAACAAGTTTGCTACATAGATAAATTTATATCAGTCGGCTTTAATAAGCAATAAGACGATATATAATAATCGCGACAATCAAACCAACAACACAACATAAAAAAAAAAAACCTGTACTGTAAAATAACCAAATTAATAGTACTAACTAACGAAAAAAATTAGTACAACCTAATGTTTATTAGTTAATGGAAACTTGCAATTCTCACCAATAAATAGACTACCAATAACGCCTATAGGATTTTGGAGTGCTGCTTCGCGCTCAAAGATCATGGGCGTGTATCCGATCATTCGTCATTATCCCTGGTCCATATCTCCATCTCATCACTATCCCTGCTACTCCGATTGCATGAATCCGAAACATTTCACAAAAATGAAAATAAAACTGTATTGTAATAAAAGATAACGTAACTTAAAATAAACTTACTTAACGTAACATAACCTTAACCTAACCGAACTTATATTATTATATAATTTACCTCACTTTCCATCGTTTCAATAAACAACAACAAAAAAAAAAGTTTTATAAATATATATATGAAAATAGTTCAAACTCTTTTGTTCGATAACGTAACTACTATGGAAAAAAATTGACTTCAGCTTCATTGGACAGTGATAATGGACATAAGCCGATTTCTGTTTAATTTTGCCTTTAATTGTATTTCTTCATATATATAACTACAGAAATACAGATTACGAATTTATGACCGTTTCCTCATGGCAAACAAATTTAATAACATAAATATAATTTATTTAAAACAAGCATCAGTTTTAGCCTTTTAAAAAAGCTAACTCTGAGAATCCATCATTGTGTTTGGCCAAGAATTTCCTACGCAACATTTATTGACAACAAACATAATAACTAACAATGAAATAAACAAATATTTATAAAGATGTACAAACTCCCTTTAACCCCCACCCCCCATACCATACCACAGTCAATCCCTCACTCCCGACCTCCCCCCTCCCTCCTCCCCCACACAGTTTAAATGCTGAAGTAAAACAAATTTTTTATTTTTTTTTACGACAAAAAATTTTTTTTTTTTTTTTTTTTTCAAGTTCATCAAATTTGTTTTTTGTACAATTTCACTTATTGGTTCTCTCATGAGAAAGATAAAGCGCGGGAAATTCCTTTCGTTTTTCGTTTCACGGAGGAAAAAGCGCGCCAAAAAATTTAGACATATCTTCTTCTTTTAATTTCTTTTGGGTCTTTGTTTATTTTAGCCATAGTAAGCTGTTCATTATTTCGTCTATTTAATGTCCTTTCTTCTCTTATTCTATTTATGGACAATGGAAAAGGTAATTAGGTTTTCCTTTTTTTTTATTTCTTGTTTTTCCTATTTACCTTTTCCTTTCCCCTGCTACTGATATTACAAGTCACCCAGCCTTATTTGTTACTTACTTTGCTATCATCTAATTCAATATATATATATTACTATGATATATTGATAATACATTATATATATATATATATATTATATATATATATAATATATATATATATATTATATATATATATATAATATATATATAAATATATATATATAATATATATATATATATATAATATTATATATATATATATAATATATATATATAATATATATATATATAATATATATATCATATATATATCTAATATATAATACAATATATATATATCATGTAATAAATCCAAAATATATATATACCCTATTGTATATAGTATGCCAGAAACTAATATATAATCTTTACCAGCTATATATATATATATTAATTATCTTTAGTAATAGATCTCCGTTCACGCGAATCCAACTACACTATTATATAGTCTCTGTACATCTTATTATGGGCTGTTAGCATATTATGCTACTCATATATATATATATATATATATGTTTCATCTCGTGCAACCTTATAAGCTTATCATAACCTTATTATATATATATATAAGTATATATACTCATATATATATTATGTGTGTATATCTATGTATATATATACTACAGATACTGATATCTATAGCGCGCAATATTACGTACTATATACTAATATATATATATATGTGTGTGTGTGAACCTATGAACCTACAAAACATGATGCACTGTTCAGTATCTTTCTCGCTGTATGCTGTTTATCCTCTCTCCCTTCTCTCTCTCTCTTCTCTCTCTCATATTATATATTATAATAATATACTATATATATATATATATATTAATATATCTATATATTTACTCTTAGATCTTTAATTAATTCATGTACAATATATACTTATAAATATAACAATATTACTATACTATATATATAACTAATATATTATATATATATTATATGTTACTATATATTATTATATATATCGATAGATCTATATGATATTAATATTAATATTATAACCATTTTTTTATAATATTATATATATATATATATATGAATAGATGCAAAGAAAGAAAAAAAGATAAAAAATATCCGGAGAAATAACCGTGAAAAAAAATTATGAAGTCGCAAATTTTTGAGAAAACATGACACACGATCAATTTGTCTACGAGGAGGGGGGGGGGTGCTCCTCATCCGTACCCCTGCTGACCCGTGAGTGCCGAAAAAACAATGCAAAAGAATGAGCATGGAAAATAAATCCTGGAAAAATAATAAATTTTAATTTTACATCTTATAAATATCTACTAAAGCCGTGTTCGATTTTGCATTATTGTTGCTGAAAAAGACAATGCTAAGTTTTCTTCCGTTTCGTCGTTAACCTTAGCGCACAAATCTCGTAAGAATAAATGCTTCTCACAAACAGCCTAAAGGAATTTCTCCTAATTCTGTATGGTTGCCAATTTAATACAGCCAGACGTTTCTATTCTATATATACCAAACGAAGATTAGTGACTTCTCTTCTTTCTACGTTTGGTGAGCACTTCTTATCCCCACCGAACTTTCTGACATCAATCAACGCGTTTGACGAAAAACGAACGACAAAAAACTATCAGCTCTACTTCTCTCCTCTTCTAGCTAAACAAATGCAAAATCGAACACTGCTTATACGGAGCGCCATAACTATTTCAGGGTCATTTCTCAAGAATATTTTTATGAGTTTCTTTCATTACAAACTCATTTTAAATATTTCCTGTAAGTTTCATAAAAATAGCTTACTTCGCGTGTAATTGACTATAATATATATATATACCCTATATACTATAATATACTATATATATATAAAGATATAAATATAGTATATAACTATATATATTAATATACTATATAATATAATATATATATATATAATTTATATATAACAACTGATACAAATTCAAACGCATGCGATATGTATCAAAAATAACCCTTAAGTCAATTTCACACTGCGGGGATGTGAACCTGCCCTAGCAGATGCCGCGTAAGTGTTTGACGCACCACGCCCGTATTCGTGACTAAAGTAAAGCGCGAAGAACTGTTCCTATGTTAAGATATATTCACCCACCAACTTTTGAGCTACGCATCTGTCGTGTCGTCCAAACACATTACTGCCGGACATCTGCCTAGATCCCAGTTCACATTCCCAGCAGTGTAAATTATCTTAAAGAGGCGTCCACTATTTTTTGAATATATAATAATTAATAATCTACGTTAAAATTTAAATATTACGTATATACTATTAGGTGATATATATACTATATATATATTAATATTATACATTATAAAATATATAATATATATTTATATATTATATAATATATATTACATCAGAAACTGCGGCCAGATTATGTAAGATGGAAGCCGATAAAAGTAAAAAAGAAATCGAGAAAAGACTGAAAAAAAATAAAAGGTCTCCAAATTTCATATTAACTAAAGTAAAAATCATCTAACTGGCACATCGTCTTTTTAAAACCGATTATTATAGGTTTGTCTGATGTGTTAAAGCAATCTTATACCTAACTATATAATCTTACCTCAACCCCGATCGTTCATGGTCTGGTTTAAAGTTCGAGGGGCGGAAGTCCTCTTGTTAGAAAATATTTTCGGCTGTCCATGCTTGCATTCGGGTTTCGAGTTGATTTGATAATTATTCCGATCTGTGTCGTCGCTTAATTATCAACACATCATCTTTCTTTGACTAAAAGATTTCTTTTTTTTCTTTTTGTTGCTATATTTCAATGTAAACCTTATCTGAACGACATGCGTCAAGACATCTCGATCCTCTCTTCTCTCTCCTCTCCTTCTCTCGTCTTCTTCTCTCTCTCTCTTACTCATCAATTACAGGAACAAATTCGTTAATGAAAACACAGACTGCCAAACCTCACCAAAGTAATATTTCTTTACCAAGCACGTCGCAGACCTATGCAATCTCTTTCATTGTCATCAACACTTCGTGCTACTTAAAAATTAGTAAAAAATCTTTGAAATTTCCATGCACATAACCACTCCACATAGGAATTTTACAATAGCTGAAAGTGAACGAAAACGTCATATTAAAAATCGAAAATTAGCTTTGAAAAATTTGATTATCATCAATACTTTCGTCATTTAAAACTTTGCAAAATTTTCAATTTTAGTGCCCCATGCTTCTCTTTTAATTAACTTTTTTTTTATGGCTGTATTACCATGTTTTAACACAAAATGTTATTATTTTACGACATCTCACCGCTCGGTCCCGATACGTAACTGTGCCATGCATCCATTGGATTTATTCAGAAGATTTTTCCTAATGAAACTTAGCATCTGCTTAGATCTAAGCTACATTTCTGAGAAGTCGCATCTTAACGGATTTTGCGTTAATTGTATTTCTTTTTGGTGGGGCAGGGTGTGGTGAGCCTAGGCATCAGAGTAGAAGACGTGAAAAACTAGCTCAAGAGCCCTATTATCCTTATACGACTGAGTCAGGCGTTTGAAATTGCTATCTTAGAGAGTGTCGACATTTGCCATTTCTGCACCTTTAGTGTATCGAGAGTTGTACGATCTATTGCACTAAGTAGCAGAAAAATTTGTCAACCATATGTTACCTATGAGATCACATTATTCATCGTTTAAAATAAAGCGTAATTTTAGAAATTCAATTTTTTTAATGAGTATGCAACCATTTTTCCTGTCGACGACTTGGGGGTAGTTGCCGTAGATATTTGTGAAGAAAAGAAGATACTTCTGAGGTATGGTTTGGTTTGACCATTTCTCGATAATGCAAAATTATTTATAGAAAAACAAAAATTAAATTCAGAAATTATTGTTTATACATGTTTTTATTTTTATTCTATTTAATTTTAAAAGCGCCAAGATTTAAACAGAGGAGCTACAATATTTTGATGCCGTGTTCTTTTATTGGAATTTGAATTACAAAATTTTTTTTCAGCTTTTTTTTATCGAATTTCATGGCTTTAAAATCTGGTCCGCCGATCTGCGAGTCTACTTCATTGGCCTAAACAATAAGAAACTGCACAACGCATACTTTTAATTTGGTGTCTTGCTGCAGTGTTAGGGAACACTTCCCATCGCTCACCTGTTAATTTTTTCTTCCCGTAACCAGCTCTATGCTACTATTTAGCAATTGTAACGACATATCTCCCTCCATTTGTCCTGTCTGGTGTGAAAGCGTGCTTTGCATAATTTGCAATTTTTAGTGTCTAGAAAATTTGGCCAGTATCCCGAAGAGTTCAGGCATGTAACTAGAAAACTATAACATCTACAGGAAAATAAATAACATTTTCTATGATTCAGGCAAGAATTGCCATCTCCAACGGAAACTGATAAAACTACTAAATCCTCGCATATACTATGTTCTCAATACTTGTATTAATAACTTCACTTAAATAATTCTCAGTAATATCTTAAAGACCTGAAATAGTGCTACGCTCTGATTGAGCCTTGTAACGAGACCTGCGCACTTTGTCTCCGAGAGCAAAGTTGCCAAATACCGTTTTTTTTACGCTTTTGGAACATAATATCCGTGGTTCTCTATCGCTTTCTCTTTATTTAGATCCCTCTTTTAGTGGGATCCGAGCGCGACGGACGACAGCAGCGGCGTCGACCGCGCGACTGACAATCGCACGTCGCCACCCGTTGCCCGCCGGGCCTACCGAAAATCCGGATATCACACGCGACTAAAATCTATCCAATCTTTTACTTGATTTACTCCCAAAGATAAGTAAAAGGGTTATTCGTCCGTTTCTAAAAATAAAAAAAATTCAAAAACATTAATTAAATAAGACAACCAATTTGCGTGCTCAATCGGAGTAAGCGGCATCTTCGAATTGTAAAAAAAAACTAAAGTTTTCAAACAATATTTTATACAATTTTAATTTCTTTAAAATAGCGTTATTTATTTTTTATTAATTTTCTTTAATTTCCGCTGTATAGGTAAAATGTCTCTTCTATTTTCTGAACTTTTGGTTCTGATTTAATAAAATGATATTTTATTTTCGCTTGTAAGCTGTTATTTAGTACTAGTTACATGCTCGTGAACTTTTTCTCGGGTATGCTGACAACTATATATATAAATATATAGTAATAATACTAGTAATTAATGATTATATAATATATATTATAATATAATATTATTATATAATAATATATATATAGAAATATATATATTATATTTATAATAAATATATATATTAATATAGCCAGCGTCTGGATTAGCGTCATATTATTCCTTAAAAAACTATTAAATGCTACAGTAAAACGGAATACAAATTGGTTTGGATATTGCTGGTTCATATTGCTGGTCCCTCAGAAAAATGTACACAAAAGAAAAGAAAAAAAAAAAGAAAAGTGAAATATTAAATTCAAATCATATCTACAATAGCTACAGCGAAAAGAATACATTTTTTTGGAATATCCTCGTAAAATTTTTACAACGAAAATGAAAAAAAAAATAAAAAAATCTTTTTTTTCTCATATATACGGAACACACTAGGGGCTCGAGCCGACGGGGAACCATAGAGGAATCTGGTATTCCAATACCCCATTTTTATTTGTTGCGTGAGTGATAGGGCGGAGATACCCCCGCGACACTCCAAATACCAAAGAGCGGGGTCCCAGACCCTCCCCGGAGGGGGGGAAATAATCCTACCCGGTAGTTCCCGGAAGCCCGAGAGACCCCGACTCCTGCCATCGGGGCGGTATTCCCCTGGCGTATTCTTATAACAAAAAAATAAAAAATAATTAATAGAAAGTCTTTATTTTAAAACGAGAAACCAGTAAAAGGTCTCTAAAATAGGCCTTCTAATCATAATAATACATATAATTTATATACAAATTAATTTTTTATTTTTTTAATTTTTTTTACATTTTCCTATCCAAAAATTTTACGAAAGATTCCAAAAAATGTATTCCTTTTCCTGTAAGCTTAATTGTAGTTTTTCTAAGAGATTTATATATATATATATATAGTATTTCATATTTTATGTGAGTTTTTTTTATTTATTAATTTTTTTTTACATTTCTCTGCCATTTGACCTGCATTCCAGCAATGTTATCCGTTTTACTGTAGCATTAATTATGTTTAAAAATTGATGACGGCTTAATCCAGTACGCTCTGGTGTATCCATATTATGATATTATATATATATATTTTTATATATTTCAACTATAAATACTATAAATAAATATTATATATATTATATAATTATATAATATAATTGTGGATATATATATAATTTTTATAATTCTGGTTTCCATTTTTTGATGTACAGAGATATATATTAGCCCTGTCTCATCATCACCCGTCAGTTATTGATTTTTTTTGTTTTTTCTAACATGATTGCTAGTATATGCGTTTTTACGTACATGAATTCAGCTTTGTGATGATTATGATTCAAAATATTTTCGACAATTTATTATACAATAACTACTTTAAAAATTCATCAATTTATAATCAATTATAATTAAAAATAAAATGAAATTATCTCAAAAGTACGACACTTACAGTAAAAACAATGATTACATATTTGAAATCAGCTTATTACATAAACCTTATTACAAAAATGTTAAAAGAAAAAAACAATACAAAAAAATATAATTTAAACTCACAAAATAAATATTTTGTTCAATATGTAGTTTAAAACGTACAGCAAAATAAAAACAATTTACTAAATAATTTGATTCAAAAAGTAAAGAAAAAATAATGAACAAAAATAATAAAAATATATTACAATGAATAGTAGATACAGAAAAAACAAAAAAAAGTTTAGGATGGGCTCGAGGCCGGAGGGACAGAGTAAGCATGACGTTTCTTTTCCATACCCCGTAGGGAGGGGCGGAGGGAACCCCCGCGACACCCAACATACCAAGGAGCGGAGTTCCCAGAGACCCTCCCTCGCGAAGGGGGGAAATAGTCGCTAACCCTGTTGTTCCCATCCGAAAGGCCGAGAGACCCCGACTGCCGGCCATCTTTGCGGTTTCTCCTTGGGTATTAGTTCCAGATCCTAAATAAACATAAAAAATGAAGAAAAAATTAATAAAACTACCGTGAGTTCGAATCTAAAAACGTAACTGTGTGTCCTATATATTTTTGCCAATCATGTTTGTTGTCACCGCCTTACAAGTGATCTGTTAGATTTTCATAGTACGTAGTAATAATACTAACAAAAACAAAAAAAGAAAAAAAAAAAATCAAGAACCTACGGAGTCGTAAAACAGAACAGGTCCTTGAATTGTTTTGAATGCTTAACAATTATTAACTCTATATAAATACGTGAAAGTACACACATAAAAATATATGGAATATATACATGTATATATTATTTATTTATTAATTATATAAATATACGACACTCCTATCACAACCAACAATCATACCGTAGTAATATAATCCAACCTACCTATACACATCTACAGATTCGCACAATTATGTAATATATATCTACTTCGGCCAGAATATTGAATAGCACATACCTGTACAGAAGACACACTTCACCAGTATTCAGCCAGTGGGGGAGTACATACTCATAACCAACAAAGCAACCACCTAACTCCAACACAGGCGTCACTAGTCCCCGCGCTTCAAGTCCAACTCGAAACCTTTACCCATCAAGTTCCTGACATCACATAAACATAGACTTTCTCCGACTTCACCATTGTGAGACTCACACAACCTTCTACTGCCGCCAACGTAAATACTAGAATAATAGAATCAAAACAATTAATTCTAGCATTGAAGTTAGGCTTAGTGTTTAAGTTAGGTTTTATGTGTAGAGATAAAACCTCAAGGGTACGGACAGTACAGTTTCTACCAAATTGTCCGTAAAATATATATAATATATAATAATATATAGTATTTATCTATATATATTTTGATATAGTATATATTATTATATATAAGATTTATATAAATATATATATATATATATATTATATAAGCTCTATGAACTTCAATAATATATATATACTAATATATATATATACTTCTATATATTTTACTAATATTACTATACTATATATTATATACTACTAAGGACAAAGTTTTAAGTACACGGAACGGGAGCTCGTATCCAAAAAAAAATTTTTCACAGGTAGCCATGTCCTCATGACTTACTCAATATTTAAAAATCTTACAGTAAATGAACATTTTTCTTTTTTTTTTCTTTTTTTTTTTTTTTTTTTTTTACCTGTTCTTTAAAAGTTCTAGAATTTATAGTATTATTATATATTAATTTGTAAAGGTATTTATGCGCAATGATAGGGCTCGAGCCGACGGTAACATCCATGGTTGTGGACGTTTTCCTATACCCTGAACGTAGGCGCAGGGGCGGAAGAACCCCTCCGCGACACCCATATAATATCTCCCCAGAGAAGGGAAAAAGGTTCCGGAGACCCTCACCAGGCGGCGGGGAACGATTAATAAAGTCACAACTACAACCCGTAGTTCCCGGAGACCAACAGGCCGAGAAGATGCCCCGACTCCTGCATTTCGAAGTGCTTGTTATACCCTTGGGCTATTCTTTTACATTTTCATTTTCCTAACTTAAAATTTTACAAGGGGTTCCAAAAAATGTATTCCTTTTCGTCTTGTAGCTATTGTAGTTTTTTGAGATAGGAGTTTTTTTTTTTTTTTTTTTTCTTTTTTTTTTTCATTTCACCTTTGGTTTTTGTGTCTCATAGATGCTACCACCTGTGAAATTTTTTTTTGGATCAAAAGCTCCCGTTTCCGTGGTGGGCGTTAATTAACGTTTTTACCATCTAATATAGGTATTATATATTATTATATATATATATATATATAATTATATATATATATAATTATTATATATATATAAATATATATATATATATTAATACTATATATATATAGTATATATATATATATATAATATATATATATAATATATATAATATTATTATATATTATATATATATATATATAATACGTTAATAATACTATAATGTTCCTATATAAAGTTTATGAACGAGAGAGAGAGAGAGAAGAGAGAGAGACGATGAGAGATAGAGAGAGGAGAGAGAGACGACGAAAGAGAGATGAGAGAGAGAGGAGAGAGAGGATAAGCTTAGAATTGTATATCCATTTTCTACATTGCTTAAGTCCTTTCGTTTATTTACCTATCTTCACTTATATTCCCTATTTTAACTTTATATTTATCAACTATTGCGATATTCCCATTAATGTCCTATATCTTTTTATTTGCTCTCCTCCCTCATTTTTCTCCCCTCTGTCTCTCTTCCTGTTATCTTCCCCTGCCCCACATTTTCTATTGAGTTCCCCCCGTTTCCTAAACGCTCCCTCCTTGCAAGGCCATCTTCGCATTAAATTTAATTGGTAAACTTGCAGACGGATAACTTAAGGTTACATTTGATCATAATTTGAGGCAGTTGATTTTCTTCGCTTCTCTGTTCCTTTTGTTCGTCGCCTACAATTTTTTTTCTTGCCTTTGAAGTTTAAGAGGAGCAACTTTTGTTCAAATTAAATATACACTTCTTGTATAATATGTCTAAAGAAATATACTATTTTATGAGCCCATTACATTGGCATTTTATGTTTCCTGTATCTTAGAAGGAGTTTAATTAAGTAGTACACACGAAATTACGGTTGTGATATACAATGTGTGTATCGCAAATGTTACATAAATGCATTAACTAAAATATTTATTTTCAATAAAGTGTTGTAGATGGTAAAGCGGCATTGACCTGTTCGTCTTGACGGTGTATTGGAATAGTGTGGTAAACAGCATGCTGTTATGTAATTTTAATTTAGTGCGTGTACGTAGTGCTAAAAAGAAACAAATGAATCTTCATTGTCAAATATATCCCGGCCCTTATGAAGCTGAATGTCATTTTTTATTCGCCGTAGTTACAGTGTATCGAATAATGAACTAAGAACTCGGCTGTAACGCCAATTCTACGAAGAAGAGTTTGATACTAATTCCGTCCTTCACTATATATTCCTATCCATTATAGTCTTGTGTTTTTTGTTTAAACGATGGAAAATGAAATAAACTTATATAATAATTATAAGTCTTGGTCCAAGCTTCGCGGTCTTAAAACGTAAGGTCTAGTTTTTAACGCTTACCCTTACATCCAGGTAGCATAATTTTAAAAACTTAAATTATTTTTTTAAATATTTTTAAAGGAACTTTACATGTAAAAGCTTCTTTTTTTACTGAATAGATTTATTTGCTCAATACAGTTTAGTATTCTTTGGATTTTGTTTTTTCAAATGTGTTTCGGACATTTATTTGCATTAAATATAGTCTATTGACTAAGGATTATACAAGATACATGAAATCAAACAAACAAAAGACTTTTATATGTTCAAAAATAAAATAAATTTTTAACGTATTTTTGCAACAGGTTTTTGCAAATATTTTCACTTTTTGAAATTGGACTTAACGGGCAAATTTGTAGAAACTGTACTGTGGACTATAGGATATGTCACTCAACTCAACAGCAATGTTGGGGAAATTCAACTGTTTCTGACTGATCACAAAACGTTTTTCCTTATGAATTGTTATAATTAATGAAAATTTTAAAATTAGGTTAATGTTATGTTAGGTTAAGTAGGTTTATTTAGGTTTATAGTCTAGGTTACCTGCGGTAAGTCACAGACTACAGTTGTGCTTACAAATTTGCCGACTTAACGTAACAGGAGAGTCACAACGAAAAGGAGGTAAAAAAAAAAAAGAGCACAATTACGTTAATTAGTATATGAACAGTTCCTTATGAGTTTGTTAGGTTAATCAATTTTTAAAATAATCATTTTTCTTAGTTTATATTTAATAAAATACAAAACTTACCAAATTGACAATTTTGCAGTTTTTGTACTGGAAAGAACGGTTAAAAAATATAGTAATGTTAATAAGAGATAACCCAGAATTTCTACCGGACCTAACATAACCTATACCTAACCAACCCTAAGTCTAGCCTGATCTTACAGACTTAACCTAAAAGAGTTTAAGGAAGCCTAATTATAGTTGGGGAAAAATACATCTTTAAATACTAGTGTACAAAATATTTTAAGGCTTCTATATTACTTTGGACACGATGCATTTTTAAATGACTATTGTTTATTCTTGTAACATTTTTCTGCACAATGCAAAAATTGTGTTTGCTTTAACGGAAAAATTGTTTTTGATGTAAAACGAAAGGTGGAAATGAATAAAAAAAAAGATTTTTTTTTTTTATTTGGCGTATGTAAAAGCATTTTTTCAGCCAATCAAATTCATGAAGAGTTGCCAAGTAATAATTTATGTAGTTGAGAATTATTGTTTTTTCTTCAAAAATAGTCAAATTTATATTAAAAAAAAATAGTCAAAGTAATACCCTAAGGCCAATTCACAAAGATTTACAATTGCTGGGGCTTTAAAACTTGCAGTGGGTGTTACCGTGGGCCTGTGGGGCCTTGCGCTCCGCCCCTTGACTCCGAAACTCCTTCTCCTGTTTAAATTATAATTATTATTATTATTATTATTATTATTTACAAAAGTATCGCAATTTCAGTATATCTATAAGAAATCTTATACAATAAATAGGCTAATTTACCAAATATCTGAAAAGGGGCTACTAATTGCAACACTTGCAATCAACATTACAATTATATAAAGAATTAATATTTATGTTTTTAAAATAAAAACATCTTAGAGTGAAAACTTCATTTAAATAATGTCTTTCATTGCTGTAGTTTTCTGTTAATAATAATAATAATAATAATAATAATAATAATAATAATAATAATAATAATAATAATAATAATAATAATAATAATGATAATATTTATTATTATCTTTTTATCACCCTTTTCATTCTCATTAACATTTCTGTTATTGTTATAATAACATTAATATTATTATGATTAAGAATAAAAAGCACATTAAGTTTTACTACTAATAGTGATAATCACAATTTTTTCAGATTACATCAATTATTATTATGATTATTATTATTATTATTATTATTATTATTATTATTATTATTATTATTATTATTATTATTATTATTATTATTATTATTATTATTAATTTTTTAGTCGATTATTATTATTATTATTATTATTATTATTATTATTATTATTATTATTATTATTATTATTATTATTATTATTATTATTTTAGAACCAATAAATCAACATTTGTCTTAATATAATTTTTGCAAGATTTTTCTGGCATCCTAAAAGCCTTCCTAACATTTTCGTAAACTTTTTTTTGGACAAATATTGAGAAAACAAAATTGTCCACTCACGTCGGACATTGTCAAGGATATAACTTTATTTTAACAACGAAGCTAAAATAAAAATTAAAATAAAACAATTAGTATAAATAAAATATGTAAGATTAAAATTACAATTTAAAATATATGAAACTGAAATATGAAGTTTATAATTTAGAAGGTGTCTTTTTTTTTCTTTCTTTCTTCTCAAGTAAGAATACTAGGATGATCAGACATTTCTATATTTCTATATTTTACAAGAAAGGACTCTGCTAGTCTAAGGTTACAAAATTCATTCTTTAATTCTAAATTCTTAAAGTAGTTCACTATTTCGTTGTTGTGCGATTTTGCATGATCAACCTGCACATGGTGTATCTTACTTGGTCTGTACTTGTGTTGCAACAATACGCTACCGAAGTGTATTCGTCGTATATAACCAATGTAAGTGGCGTTACATCCACTTTCATTGCAATAAAATTGGTACACGATGTTGGTACACTCACTAGCAGATGGTACACCACGAACACTAGAACAAGAAAATAATTTTGCAGGCATATAATAGCTTCTTACAGTGATGACTTTATTATTTTTGCCTTTCACACGCTTCTTAAAAAACAATTTTTTAATTTTGATTCTTCCTCATTTATTGAACCAAAAACTTCTCTCTTGTAATAGAAGCTCAAGTTATTATTAGAAGTTTTATCTTGTAATAGAATATCAAGTTATTATTAGTAGTTTTATCTTTATTCAATGTGTTTTTTCAGCCTTTTGTCTATTAAATATTGAGGAAAATTATTATTAATTAATAGCTTACTTATTAGTATTTCTTTATCAAACATTTCCCAATCAGATGTTATTTATTATAGATTTTTTATATTTATATTACATTTTATATTTATTATAGATAGTGTTTTTATTATAGATATTTTATAGGCGAAAAGTGTGTATCAATCGTTATTCACATAGACACCCTTATCGGTGTTTTTAACGTAAATATCTCTTTCAATTGCGTTATCATTGTATATTTTCATTTTTACATCTAAAATATTAAATTCATTATGTAAATTTTAATTTGCTATTAGTCTGAAGTTTGTGGATAAAATTATCAAGGCTGTTATGATATTATTATTATTATTATTATTAGTATTATTATTATTATTATTATTATTATTATTATTTATTATTATTATTATTATTATTATTTATTATTAATTATTATTATTATTATTTTATATTGTTTTTCCTTACTATATAAATTATTATTATTTATTTATTATGTATTATTAATTATTATTATTATTATTATTTTTTAATAATTATTATTATATATTATTTTAATTATTATTAATTATTATTATTATTATTATTATTATTATTATTATTATTATTATTATTATTATTATTATTATTATTATTATTATTATTATTATTATTATTATTATTATTATTATTTATTATTATTATTATTATTAAATAAATTAATTAATGTCTATTATTACTATTATTAATTATTATTATTATTATTTAAAATTTAATTATTTTATTATTATTATTATTATATTATTATTTATTATTATATTTAAAAATTATTTTATTTTTCATGGTCAATTTAATTAAATATTAAAAGTTTAATAAATTTTTATTGTTATTTTCTTATTATTATTATTATTATTATTATTATTATTATTATATTTTATGTATTATTATTATTATTATTATTTAATTATTTTATTAAGTAGTAGTTAAGTAGTAGTTAGTATGACACGATCACGTTATGGGATCCTCCATAAAAAACCCTTTTTCGATATGAAACGGAATAGAGTTAAATCGGTCTGAAACTGAAATATAAGCTATATGATGGGATAAGCCTCGAACTAAGGGTTAAGATTTTAAAAAGTTGGTGGGATGCCATATAGAAGGGGGGTCACCCTACTCACCGAGGGTGAACGCCGATAATATTTTGGTTTTAACGCGCCATTGTGGCGTGATCTGAGTGGGTGAGTTTATGGCCTAAAAAAGTACGTTTTGGGCTAACCTGAGGACCACCGGAAGTCAACAGCGACCGAAGGTCTGTTTTGACCGTTACAAGACACAGACTGAGGCGCGCGTCATTATATGCGCATACACAAACACATTATTATTATTATTATTATTATTATTATTATTATTAATTAATATTCTTATTAATTAATTATTTATTATTATTATTATTATTATTATATTATTATTATTGATTACGTGAAGAAGTGTTTATCGGGAGGAAAAACACTGTCTGAGTTGTTTTTTTAGTCCTCTCGCCTGCTTCTGCGTGTCCTTCAGCGTCGGTTCAGCCTCTGCACCGCACCGCCCGAACCGCACCAAAACCTAGCACCAACAAACCCCACCGCCGCAACCTAGATAGCCGTTCCGCCGAGAAAATTGAGATCAACGTACTATAAGAAGTGAGATGCCTCAAATTTCGAATTCCGAACCTTCATGTCTACGTTCCTCGGGTCCATCTCCGTACCGCAACCGCAACCGCAGTCACGCACCGCACCGCACCGCACCGCGCCGTAGCACTCCGCTTTCGACTCATCCATTTGGTGTTTTTTTTTATTATTATTTTATTTATTATTATTATTATTATTATTATTATTATTATTTATTATTATTATTATTATTATTATTTTATTATTATTAAATTATTATTTATTAATTATTTTGATTATTATTATTCCACCGTGGTTTCTTCTCGCATCCGGTTTCCGAGTTCAATATTACATCTACACTAAGGGGTTTAGAGTTATCGTATTGGTTTAAAATTTGGAGGGGTGTTGATGGGGAGGTAACCTTGAGGTCGTAGACAAACAGAAAGTGGTTACGTAAACCCCGTGGCTCCCATCCGCGAAAGGAGGACCCTAACCCCTCAGATATAAAAAATATAAATCAATATCGGAGAAGTGTTTCGTATTAATATTGGCCTAAAGGGGTTTGGTGAAAGATTCAGAGTTGAAATTTCTAAGAAATACTAATGATATGTGAAATCTGTCTGATGCAAATATAGCTTTACCTGGCACCGTTCAAGTCTATATTCCAAGGAGCCATAGTCCGAAGCGAGGCAATAGTTAATAATAACAGAATGTCGATATATAACCTATACAATGTGGTGTCCTATATAACCGTTTTCAAGGTCCTAGATTTCGAATATGATGATTATAAATCCGTATAGGGTGTCTAGGACCCTCCCATTAGGGGGGTCCCGAGAACTGTAATAAAAAAAAAAAAAATAAAAGAGGGAAAAATGCAAAACAGAGGAGGAAAGAAGAAAGGATGAAGGAAGAATAACAGCAGAAGAGAGTGAGAGAAATGAAAATGTGACATGAAGGAGTACCTGACTGTCAGAAGGAAGTAGGAGTTAATGACAAGATGACCACCGGTGCTGGCTCCGGTGCGGACCGAATCTAAATTATAATTTAGGCTGTTCAATCCAATTTATACATTTTCCAGGGACGCTTGATTTAACTTACTCTCGCTTGTAAGTTGATGGCCCATTTTTAAGGCTAGACTGGTATTTGGTTTTGCGCGGGGGCTTGATATAGAAATTATTGGTCTAAGTTGGCCCTGTAAGACTGCTTTCGAAATTTCGAAAAATAATGGTTTCAGAACCCTCAAATTATGAAAGAAAAATCAAAATTTTAAAATAATATGATAAATAATAAAAAAATAAATTGGGTCTATCTCAGTAGTACGCAAAAAGTTTATTTTTATTATTAAGCAAACCTATTTTTAGTATTTATTCCGTGGAAAAAACCGAGGAAGGAGGATAAATGAAAGGAAAATGGCCTAAATATTGCTTTTTAAATCAGCAATAACTTCTTATTTAATTACATTTCACGTGGTGAAGGCCTAGACCCCCCCCGCTTACAAAACACTAACAAACAAAATCCGCCCCCACAACCTGCAGTTCTATTCGGGGGGGGCGCTGATAATCTAAACCTCCTCCTCAAGATTCCACAAAACACCAACCTTTTTCAGGGGGGCGCCATCCTCTCTGGGTTTTCTCTCGGGGAGGTTGGTGTGTTTTGCTTTAGATACTCTTGGTTAATGAAAACCTGTTTTATATATTCGTAAGTTAGGGTACGTTATGTTAATTTTACTTGACAGGGGGTGAAATTAACATACTGATTTGGTAAGAGAAATGATGAGTTTTTGTAAGATATTACTGTGTTAACCTGCCTGACGATGAATCGTGTTAGAAAACGGGTGAGCTAGTAGGTTAATTTTGTTGAGTAATGTCCAGGTTGGCCCTTGCCCGAGAATTTGCTAATGTCTAGAACGTTTATCTTATTTTATTCGTATTTCATAATTTCATAAGTTTCAATATGTATAAACTAGAGAAACGTGTGACATAATTCTATTTGAATGAAGATAGTGTCATTCATAGTTCAAGATGCTGGTATCTTGGATAATTTGATCACTTGTTAGGGATTTTTGTTAGATAATACGTCTTAACCTGTTACATAAGGGCTCAGGCCCAAAGGGCTTGTGCCCCTACCTGCTTAACACTCTTCAGGGTAACCCCCGAGTGGGTCCTTCGTGCAATCTCTCGGGGGTGATCTCAAAGTAGTGCTTACATTGCTTACAGTGCTATCAAATCGCCTCGGTATGAATGCGCTGTTGCTTAATCTAACAGTTTTTGAAATGAAATTTTCTGAAAGGGGGGCGGAGTCTATATAGGGTAGGATAAAAATATTTTCATGTTACCTCATGAAGGCGTTAGGTGTTACAAGGAGCACATCCCCTTGGGTTTTCTCTCGGAAGGCTATGTGTTGCTTTAGATACTCTTGATTAATGAAAACTGTTTATTCGTAAGTTAGGTACGTTATGTTAAATATTACTATGACAATGTGAAAATAACACTGATTTGTTAGAGAAATGATGAGTTTTTGTAAGATATTACTGTGTTAACTGACGATGATGTGTTAGAAACGTGAGCCTAGGTTAAGTTTTTGTTGGGTAATGTTAGGTTTGCCTTAGAATTTTGCTAATGTCTACGTTTATTCATAGATCAAACCAAGGGATACTCAAAACGAGTGACACTTTGATGAAGATGGTGTTTATTCATAGTTCAGAATGCTGGTATCTTTGATAGATTGTCACTTTGTTAAGGGATTTTTGTTAGATAATACGTCTTTAACTGTTACATTAGGGCTCAGCCCAAAGGGCTGTGCCCTTACCGCTTACACCCTCCTCGAGGTACCCCGAGATGGGTCTTCGTGCATCTCTCCTCTCTGGGGTGATCTCCAGGTTGTGCTTACAGTGCTTACAGTGCTATCAAATCGCCTCTGTATGATGCGCTGTGCTAAACCTAACAGTTTTGAAATGATATTTTTCTGAAAGGGGTGCGGGGTCTAAAATAGGGTAAGGATAAAATATTTCATGTTACCCTCATGAAAGCGTTAGGTGTTACAAGGAGCACATCCCCCCCTGGGTTTTCTCTCGGAATGTAATGTGTGGCTTTAGATATTCTTGGTTAATGAAACCTGTTTATTCGTAAGTTAGGTACGTTATGTTAAATATTACTATGACAATGTGAAATAACACTGATTTGTTAGAGAAATGAGGAGTTTTTGTAAGATATTACTGTGTTAACTGACGATGATGTGTTAGAAACGTGAGCCTAGATTAAGTTTTTGTTGGGTAATGTTAGGTTTGCCCTAGAATTTTGCTAATGTCTATGCTTATTCATAGTTCAATTGATGTTATATTCAAAACGAGTGACACTTTGATGAAGATGGTGTTAATTCGTAGTTCCAGATGTTGGAATCTTTGATAGATTGGTCACTTTGTTGAGGGATTTTGTTAGATGATGCGGTTTTACCTGTTGCTGATATGCGAGAAAAGTGGGACATATCGAGTATTGATAACCATGAGCCTACTTTACCTTTGATAAGTAGGGAATTTCAGGATGTTAGCTGATTATTCCATACGCAGGTATGTTTAAGTTGCCCTTTGTACATAATATTTTAGTTGCGGTTGACTGCGCCGATCTGGAGCGAGGTGCAGGATTCCTTCTTTTGTTTATTTTTCAAAGGAATTTAGAATTTTTTTTTTTTTTTTTTTTTATGAGCCAATCACAACGTTTCCTACATTTCAACGGAAATTTTTGAATTTTGAACAGCATATCCTCAATTTGCCTGACAATTTCCATATCTATCTGACCTACTGAAAGTTAATATATTTATACTGTGATATGAAACTTGTGACACAAAAATTGAAATTAATTTTTAATGGTGAGTTTAAATTTTATATTATTTTTTTATGCTTTTAGGTCTGATGCTAATTTTAATGAAGATTTCTGCTTTTTATTTCGAATTCCATCTCAAGAGATAGTAACTGTTTGATGGCATCGACGCCTGGGGCTGTTCTAAGCTTTCTATATAAAGATTTAAGTAGTTCATTGGTTTCATATAAAAGGAATGCACATCATAACTTATAGTTTTAGTGCTAATCGTGAAACAGTGTAGTGCATATCTTGTGATTTCAATGTTATTGCTTTTTATTTTAATATAAATTATTTAGAATATAAATTTTAAATTATTTTATAAAGTAAATTTCAACAAGGCCAAATTAATCCGTTTTTTTTTCTGTTCCAGGCTTTAGATTTGTTGAATTCAGTACAGCTCACGCACTAACTAAATATCTATATTCAATAAATTAATAAAATATATGTATTTATAATGGATGCTCATGAACATATTTGCATATTATCTAAGAGGAACAGTGAATCAGATGATCTGAAGTCTATACAGAAAAAAGATGCAGATGGAATCAACGAAGTTAGCAAACACCGTTGTTCAAACATCTGCGCTTCTGCAGGAGATTTTGTGCATCCTTAGTGTAGGAAGCGCTTCAAAGACAAGAAAGGCATACAAATTTTAGTATGAAGACCATCTACCAAAGGTGAAGCATATGTTTCAAAGAAAAGATCCCGTTCCACTCTTGGTATATTTAACAGTGGAGCTGATTGCTTTTTCTGTGATCAGTTAGCAGATTTCAATGGAAAATGCAGCCTTAAGTCAGAATCTGTCACTATTAAGACTGACACATTCCTCAAAACAATACTTGAAATATATAAGAAAAGAAATGATAGGTTGTCTGTTAATGTACGAGGACGCCCGGCATACTTTGAAGATGACCTCCATGCAGCTGACTGTGTGTACCATCAATCTTGCAGTGTAAATTTTAGAAACAGGAATATTAGCGATCAAAGACAAAAGAAGATAAAACTTGGTCGACCTGAAAATGATGCACAAGCAGAAGCGTTTGGGAAGAATGCTCTTACCTAGAGGAAAATGAAGACGAACTACATACAGTCAGTGATATAATTTCAGTAATGAACCAGCGTTTGGAACATACTGAAGAAAAAGCATACAGTCCACGATACCTGAAATCAAAACTTATTGAACATTTTGGAGAATCAATATTTATAAGTGAAAAACAAGGCCATAAGGATGCCGTCGGTCGTCTTAAAATAATCTGACAGGTCCATAATAAGAGACCATTATGAATGTCACCAGAGTCTAGATGATGAAGCGGAAAAGATACGACTAATTGAAACAGCAGCAAAGTTAATTAAAAGTGATATAAAGAAGAAAGTAATCGGTCTTGGAAACAAAGAATTTTATCCCGCAGCAGTTGATTTGGATATACAGGAGAGTCTGGAATACCTTCCCTCCAGTTTAAAATTACTATGTTAGAAAATATTTTCTGGGTAAGACGAATTGAAGATAACTGCCATTGGTCAATGCATAATACAAATGCAGATAGGGCTTTCGGTTTTGGTGTATTCCCATACCCGATCCCAGTTCCTTTTAGATGTACTGAGTCATCTTGGTTTTAGTAGTTCCTACCAAGAAATCAGAAAGTTTTTACGCAACGCATCAGTAGTTGCTGGTGGAGATCTCATAGAAAAGAGTGAAGATGGGACAGTTATTTTTGCTGCGGACAATATTGATCACAACGTTGCGACGCTTAAAGGCGATAACACATTTCATGGAATGGGAATGATGGCAGCAATAACACCAGGACAGAAAATCAAAAGAATAATTCCCAGAGGTAATGTCTCAGATAATGTTGTAACAGATATTCCAAAAATATTGGGCATATTATGGCTCTACTCCAATCCTTTGATATACTTATTCCTTCCTCCAAAAACCAATAAACAATCTTAACATCTATTTTACTACATCCTCCCCCACCTTAAATACATCTGCAGGGAGTCTGTCGCAACCTGGGCTCTTCCCGTTCTTCATCCGTCTTATTCCATCATATATATATATATATAATATATATATATATATTTTATATATATATAAATAATATATATATTATTATATACTATATATATATAATATCTATATATATATAATATATATATAATTATATATTATATAATATAGTATATATGATCGCTATATACTTATAGTATATGGTTCAATTTTAATGATATCCCGACACCTTTGGAAAAAATTGGATGTTGCCAGATTGCTATTTATTTGTTCAATTTTCAGTTGATTTCAACAAAGAATATGTTATCAATACACTCTCTTGACCAAGAATTGAATGCCTATGTTTAAAATACTTGCTCAACACATTAGTAAGTAATAATACTAGAGTGAAACTCTAATACACTATTAATAAAATTTAGTTTTCTGATACGTCAAAATTCCAAACGTCTCCTCTCCACTGAATCCTTATCATTATCCTTATTGATATCTTCTAGAATATTTGAATATTTTTAATTATTATATTTTTCAGTTTGGTTAGTGTTCAGTTAGGTTTAATTAAGTTATGTAAGTTACATAGATTTAAAAAATTATTAGGAATTGTTTTTTAATTTTTTTTTTATAGGGAAGTTCTTTTACTTGAAATAATGTTTAATAATATATATATATATGTATATATATATATGTATATAATAGTATATAATAATATATATATATACTATATATAGTATATAATATAATATATATACATATATATATAAATAGTATATATATATATATAATATTATGTATAGTACAAAATTTTACTTTTGGCCTACACTGAATTGGCTGGACTGGCTGGACTGGCTTACGCCGGACTCATGGTGATCGTGCCGAGTGGCTGGAGGCGCATGGCTCATGGCTGCGTGGCTGTATAATATATATATATATATATAAATATATAATCATATTATTTATAGTATATATATATATATATATATATATTATATATATATATATATATATATTTAGATATTGTTGTATATAGTATATATATATATTATATAATATATATATATATATATATTTAGCTATTAATATATATATATATATTGCGAAGCTTATTTGAGATTGAAATTTATATCCGATTCTAATGAAGAGGCGAGGAATCTTTCTTCTCTTGCGTATTCATATATATATTAATACTATATATATATATATATATTATATATTTATATAATTATGTATGTTAGGTTAGTTAGTTTAGGTTATGCTAAGCCTAACTAGCAAACAAAACCCTAACGCTAACTTAATCTAAAACCTAACGCTAAAAATAATTCTTAGAAGTAACAAATTTCAAAAATTTAGGGCCTGAACAATGTTCCTTGCTAATGTATTCGTATGTACATTTAAATTATTTCAAATGCTAACCTGAAATCATGTTCGCTTCTAATCGTTTCCGTATAAGAAACCGGTACATGTTCTTTGTTATTATATTTATATAATTTGATATATATATATAATAAGTAAAATATATATAATATATATATATAACTATTAATATATATTATATATATATATAATAAATAATACTATATTATATATATATATATATATTTATATATATATATATAGGTAACATATATATAGATATATATATACTACTATATATATATAGTATATATTGTATAATTATTATAAGTATATAAGTATATATATAATTATATATATATATAGTATATAATTAATATATATTTATATTATATTATAGTTATATATATACATATAATATATTAATAGCAGATAGCGATGCCATGACCATTGCGGCCTCCAGCGCACTCGGCAAACATCAGCCATGAGTGGCGGCGTAAGCGCAGTCAATGCCAGTCGCAGCCAAATTCAGTATGGGCCACAAAGTAAAATTATGGCACAGCATATATATTATTATTATTATACTAAATGAATCATCTGACCATAGTACAGATATGATAGTAGTTATATATATATACTATTATATATATATATATTATATATATATATATATCATATATATATATCATATATAATTTATTTTTAGTTTGCCCTTAAAAATAGCTTTGCTCGTTGTAAAGATTGTAGGCCCAATTATACTTTATAGTAGCATTGGCAACAATGAATTTTTTCCTAAAGGTGTCGGGATATCTGAAAGCTTTGAAATTATATATAATATATATATATTATATATTATTATATTATATTATATATATATATATATATATATATATATGTGTGTTGTGTGTGTGTGTGTATTGTGTATGTGTGTATGTGTGTGTAGGTGTGTGTACGTGTGTAGTAAAGTAGCCAATTGTCGATATTGAGAAATCGTGATATTATATTACACTTTTAAATGGTTGAAGACAACTTTCAGTGAGAAAAGAACAATTGATGTCATATAGGTAACTTTAAATGTTAGATAGAATTTTCCTAATAAATATTATATATATAATTAATATTATTATATATATATATATAGATGTATTAATATATATAGTATAAGTATATATTATATATATAATATATATTATTTATAATTAGTATATATTATAATATATATATATATATATAATAATTATATATATATATATATATAAATAAATGGGAAGTTTTTATACAATAGAATCTTTAAGCCTACCCAGATCACACAAACAGCACCCACATACAGCATATATATATATAATAAATTTATATATTATATTATATATATATATATACTATATAATATATATATATATATATATAAATATAAATATATAGTCTATATATATAATATTATATATATATATATATATTAGTATTAAAATAAAATAAATATAGAAATAATAACCTCAGAAACTTCTCTACGAAGTTTCTTTTCAGTTTCTTGCTGCCTTAATAATTCGATATGAAGAGCTTTTTTCTCCTTCGTTACTTTCTCATTGATATCTTTTTGAACATTGCCTGAAGATTTTTATAGTAGCTTCATAGCTTCATTGCAGTGGGCTTCAAACTGTCATTGGGCTTCTCTCATTATATTTGTCTTGTAGTTTTTTCTGTTTCACTGAGAATTCTCTATGGGAAAGGACAAACATGTTCTTTTAATATTTTACAAAATAAATTCATCTTTTGCTGTTCAATATTTGCAAAAGTTACAGAATTGAATATTTTAATTAAAATTTTAAAAAGTTTGAATTAAAATTTCATTCATTTTTTTTATTGCAGTTGTCACCACCGCTCACGGGCAAAGCTCTATTCAAGGAGGGGGTGTTGAACTCTGCAAAAATTCAACTAACGCAAATTACGCAGATGAGCACAGACGCGGTCTTTAAAGTGGGGGAGATTAAAATTGAGTAGGAAACACAGAAGATGCGATAGAAATTCCACAGAACAGAGCGTGGCCGAACAGAAGGAGGGCAGCCGGCAGCGTAACTAGTCTGGAGTTGCATAAATATCAAGCACAAACTGCATGTGGCCGAAACCAGCACCCTTGTGCTTAAGGGCGTCTTAAACGATGGTGGTCACGCGAGTGAAGTTCCCACCCGAGCACTTGCCGGGCAGAGGTACCTTATAGAAGAGAGCCTAAAGCAGCCGAAACATCGCGTCGCAAAGATAGAGGGTCAAGTGAATAGGAAAGTAGCAGGACAGTTAAGTCTTTTTTGCCTTTGCCGACGCTTATCCAAAGCCGGTGAAATCCTGAAGCCGACCCCACCGCCCCAGATATGAGAGCAGATACTCCCATCAAGGGCGGAATGAGACCACTTGTATAACTGGAGTATACTATGAAGGAGAAAAAAAGTCTCGGCAGTCTAAGCAGAACTCCCATTCTTTGAGGCCGCCCTAACAACAGTTGTGATGTGGGTCTTCCAAGTAATTTTTTTTGTTTATGTAAGGCCAAGGATGTTTCTATTTCAAGCAGGAGAAGAACGAGAGAACGCGTCAAAAGATAGAAAGGTTATATAGTGATCTTAGAGAGGCGAGATTTGTAGAAGTGGGTTTTAAAGAATTAGATTTCACAAGGTTGAGGACGACGGCCCACCCGGAACTCCTATCCAGATCAGCGAGCCATGAAATCGAGAAAGATTAAGACGAGAGGAATTTCTAAGAAGTAAAAAAAGGTGATAAAGAATTGAAATGAGTTGACTAATGAAGGGTCAGAGTCATCGGCATATGAGTGGATAGGAGAAGATATGGGCAGGTGAGAAGATCATTAATGAAAACGTAGGAATAAAAGTAGGAGATAAGAGCAGAACCCTGAGGCACACATCCAGCTGTTGATAACATAAAAAAAGAAAAGAAAGAAGTTCCCCGCACGCAATCAACAACACCGATATTGACGCGATTTGAATAGAAAATCTAGATCATAAGTAAAAGGGCAACAGAGTAAGGAGGAAACGCCAAAGGAGGGGAAGGCTTAGAGAGGAGTGACGCTGCCATATCCCGGTCAAATGGGCTTTGGATATGTCAAGCGCCACACGCAAGTCTCCCCGTATATTTCTAAGCAGGCTGAAAACCATAAATCTATTAATAGGAAAGTATATCACCAGTAAACGTATGTGTAGTGTGTGTGTGTGTGTGTGTGGTGGTGTGTGTGTGTGTGTGTGCTGTGTGTGTGTGTGTGTGTGTGGTGTGTATGTGTGTGTTGTATGTGTGTGTTTGTGTTTGTGTATTAAACATGTTGGCAGATGACTTTTATAGCGAAAAATTCTTTCTATTTCGATCATTATTAAATATTTTACGTGGTAATTAACAAAGCAATCTTGAAATGTTAATAATATTTGACTGAAATTTAGTCAATTATTTTCTCTACGGCATTAAATATATATTTTATCTAGTTCTTAACAACTATCTTAAAATATAGGCATAATATAAAGTGACCTGTAGCATTAGGTGATAAAAAGACAGAAGAGATGAATTTAATTGTAGATCGGCAAGAGAGGTTAAGCCTTTGATAGAGTAGGGTATTCGGAAGACTCCGAATTTGAAGCACAAACATCGATCGTTACGTACAATCGGGGAGGAACATTGCCATTCACAGACCATTGGTTCCTGCATATATACACAATAATATAAATACTATTATTATATATATATATATAATTTATTATAT
>JABUQX010078909.1:0-21910 GCA_015478945.1 Trachelipus rathkii
CCCACAGAGGATTTTTCCGATGCATGTCACTAATCACTTACGCCCCAGTGCTTGGGGAAAAAAAAGGATAGATGATATATATAATATAGTATATATATTATATAAATATTATATAATATATATATATATATAATAATTATATATACTAATATATATATATATATAATATATATATATACTAAATATAATATATATAATATATATATATATATATATAATATATATATTATACAGGGTTGGGGATTTTTTTGGAAAAATCAATTTTTTGATTTTTTTGATTTTTTTTTGATTTTTTGCCTTTTTTTTTACGTTTCAAACGACCAAATATAATTTGAAACAAACTTTTTTTTTTAGCTCGATTAGGTTTGTTTATTCATTGGGGAGCCATCTCTGAGTTAAAAGTCTTAAATAGGGCTTATAGTTTATGACACAATGAAACAGCAACACTAAAGAGTTATTTGTAATAATGAAAATATATTTACATCAGAAATAAAAGAAACATGTTTGAAACATGATCTTTTGTTGACAGATTTATAGTGTAGAAATTTGAAATGGAGTAGCTTGCTATTCATATTATAATTAATTTTTTATTTCTATTGAAGTTATGACTTAAATCATCCAAATTGCTTAAAATATATATAAAAAGCAAAAAATCATGATCAAAAAAGTAAAGAATTAGTTGCTGGACAGGTACGCGAAAAATCAGTTGAAATAATCAAATTGATTTTTGTGCCATCCTGTTATATATATATATATATATATATAGTTATATATACTATATATATAATATATTATCTATATATATAATATATATATATATATATATATATAATATATATATATATTATAATATATATATATATATATATATATATATATATATATATATATATATATATTGTTAGTGCACAGAACCCACCACGGCTCACAAAGAAGCGGCCATACTGGACTGAAAAAATCAGCACCATGGGATTGTTCTGTCATATATATTTCAAATGTCAAAGGAAGATTTGAATGGTGAAATGAAAATTAGTCGTCAAATATAAATAAAAACTAAATAAAGTTATCCTTGAATTATTGATAGTCCTAATATTACAGAACAAAATCAAATGTTATAAAGAATATTCACTTCTCGAAGAGACAAGAAAATAGAGCTACTGCTAAAGTGGGAAGATTCAGATAAGATATGGGATAATCTTTTAGAAGGTGTTATGGACTGTAAAGTAGGAAAATGACGACGGTGAATAGGGTCCAGATATGGGAACAATCAATGAAGATATGGTGAACAGATTGCGGGGTGTGGCGACGGCAAAATTTGTAAATGGGAGGAGGGTCCCGTGACATATAGTGACTGTGAGTGATATTGGTGTGGCCAATACGGAGGTGTGCAAGTATCACCTCGTGTAATTTAAGCGCTTTCGTCTGTGGGAGGAAGACCAATCACCAATGCTCGGCTTTATGTTTCTGAGTTTCCCTCCCCGCCGATCACTCGTCCAGCACTCTTGCCCACAGGATCGAAAGATTTGTCGGAGAGCAGGATAGTTATCGCTTGATGGGAGGCGGCCTTGTCGAATGGCATCCGCGGTAGGTATCTGGAACAGCTCCGAGAAGAGGAGGTGGCCATTTTGGCCTCTCTGTCAGCGATTTCGTTGCCAGTTACCCCCACATGAGAGGGGGTCCAACATAAAATAATTTGTTTCTTACGTGAGTGGAGCAGCCGAATAAATTGTTGTGCAGCTGATACCATTGCGTTTTTAGAATAAGGGGTTTTAATCGCTTGTAGCGCGCTAAGCGAATCTGAATAAATAACATAAGAGTGATCTTGGTTAAGGATTAGAATTCGAGAAAGAGCAATCATTATAGCTATTAATTCTGCTGTAAAAATTGAAGAATAAGGAGGGGGGGTATGGGAGAGGTTGCGGTCAGGAAAGAGCAGATGCACCCACACTGTCCCCTGTTTTAGAGCCATCAGTAAACACTGGAGTAAATTTATCGTGAACTACGGAATGAGACAGGAATGATGCTTTTAACAAGGTAGCAGGGTGGCTAGATTTGGAGAGAGAGGTCAGAGCCAAGCAAATGGTAGGAGCGGGGAATAGCCAAAGTGTGTACCCTTCGAAAGGCAGTACCTTTTGCAAAGGCATGTTAAGGAAATTAAGGATGTTATGAACTATGTTTGCAAATGGCAGCAGTATATTCTTTTTCAAGGTATCTCTGCAGAACTGCAGTGTCAGAGCAGACGGTTTTGGGGTTTGAAAACGAAGGATACTTGTACACATGATGTATTCTCTTCAAAGAAAGAGTGGCATCACATTGGATTCACATGCAGATGGCTTCACCTCGGGGGGACGATGCGGAAGGCTCCAGTGGAGATACCGATCGCCTAGTTTTGATGGGATCTAACAGGTAGTAGTAGTGTTGTGGAGGCCTGACCATATACTGCACAGTCATTATCCAGTTTCGATCGGATTAGGGCTATGTAAAGACGTAAAAGGGACTTGCGATAAGCATCCCAAGATTTTGAGACGAGATGACAAGTTGTTTTCAGGTATATGCGGTGCATATGTTAAGTGGTCATCTAGGATGAGTCCTAGAAATTTGACCTGTGAAGTTACAGGAATAGGCGAACCATTAAAGGGTAGGTTCGCTGGAAGAAGGTGGCAAGTTCTTCGATTCCTTTTTTCTTAAAAAGCACTGCTGAGGTTTTGGTGGGAGAAAAATGGGAGCTACCCCATTGTGAAATATTATCAATAGCTAGTTGAAGTCGCCGTTCGAGAAAAGGCAGCCTGGTACCGGCTATATATAACGCAGGTGCATCAACATAGAGAGAAAATTGCCGTCGCTGGGATGAAGTAACTATGTCATTAAATCCGAGAGCAAATTGTAATACACTTAGAACACTACCTGCTGACGCCTTCATCCCAGGTAAAGTGCGTGACAAGAATAGAAGAAGCAGCGAACGCCTGGATGGATCTGTTGACAAAAGGCATATAATGAATAGAGGGAGTTGTCCGCGGAAACCGAGCGAATGGAGTTTAAGGAGAATTCCAGTTCTCCACGTTGTGTCGTAAACTTTTTCAAGGTCAAAGAAGACACCAAGAACCATTCCACCAGTTGAGAAGGATTCCCGGATGTCATGGTCTAGTTTTAACAAGGGGTCCGCGGTTGAACGATTTTTGCGAAAGCCAAACTGGAACGTTTGAAAAAGCTTGGCGATTCTCCAGAACAGGAAGAAAGCGACCTGAAACCATTTTCTCCAATAATTTGCAGGTATGGGATAGGTCAGCGAAATTGTCTTTGGTTGTCCGCCTCTTCGAGAACTAGTACTTTTCAAGGTTTGGGATAGGGGGAATTTCACAAAGCTTGTAATTCCCAAATAGATGGAAAAGAGAGAATTCTGCGATCGCGAGATCTCTTTATGATAGATCATACAGCAGCGCTATAGAAAAAAACGGATTGGCTAGGAGCGGATGGTATATGACAGTGAGCATGAATATACGAATTCATGTTCCCTGGACCAAGAGGCACGCGTCTTTGCTATTCGCCATTGCAGTTTGATACTCTGCAAGTGTTAAAAAACGGTTATTTGTATGATCTTCCCCTTTCGCTGCTGAAAATCTGGCGGTACAAGGATGCCCTCAATTTTTTTGACAAACACATTGAATGATAGCGGAAAAAACTCGAGTGGCTAGGAAAACTATAACGCTAATGCATGCACAAAACAGCAGCAGGAAGGCGGAGATCCGTGTAGTTATATCGAGGTCCATAACGGACGGACTGTGGGTGAGGAGTTGTTGGGGCGACGATATATTTTCTGTGTAACTTTCCACACTAAAGGAAGGGGAGTTGTGGAGTTGACAGTCGAAATGTAAGTTCGAAAATATTGTTTGTGTATTTTTCGATTAATTAGCCGAGATCTTGCCGCAGCCTCGCTTTAAAGATGATCATCGTTTGGGTGGTACGGTCCTTTTTGGTATGCTGGTAGAGTTTTCTTCTTCTCTCGGTTGGCTTGTGCGCACTCTTGGGACCACCAAGGGGTTACCGACCGCCTGCCTGAGGAAGATTGCGGATTGCAAGCTTCCGCCGCCGAGATGACGACTTGCTGGAAGAAGCGAAAGGCATCATCAACAGTCGGAAACCGGTTATTGAAGGAAGAAAGTGAGATAGCTGTGGCCTGATAAAAGGAGCGCACTCCGCTCGATCATAATGCCAGCTAGAGTAAGATTTTTGCATTGGGTTTGGTACAAGCTTATTTAAAGCTATTGGGTAATGATCACTGCCGAATAAATAATCAAAGCGGGACCAGGCACAGCGATCAAAAAGGGATGGGAGCAAAAGGAAATATCAATACAAGAAGAAGCGTGTGTGTCTAAATGTTCATATTTAGGGAGTCCTGTGTTAAGGCATCCCAGGGAAAAGGGGGTTAGAAGATCAATCAGGATCTTGGATTTAGACGAAGTGGCGGAAGTTGAAGTCTCCTAGTATAACAACAGGAGTAGGGAGCTGTTTAAAAAGATCAGCTAAGGTTAAGGATCCAAAACCACTATTCGGAGCAAAGTAAGATGCAGCAGAATAGTAAGGTCGGTGGACAAGTGAATTCGTTCTGATACTGCATTAAGTTTAGCTTGGAGAGGGACTGGAAGGAATAGGGGAGATTTATGAATGAGTATTCCTGCACCTCCCCTATCATTGTCACCTCTTTCTATAGAGGTTAGTGGCGATTTATATTCCGACGGTTGAAAGAAGTCAGGATGACATAGTCGAAGTTCCTGCAAACATATGCACTTTGGTGTACATATGTTTATTAGTTGAACAAGTTCTTCAAATTGAATGGTAGCCACGACAATTCCATTGAAGAAAGTGGCCATGCTGTGCTTGTTGTGAAATGTTTATGATGATAGTCTTTCTGAAGACAAATTTGTCTCTATGGTGACTAGGTAGTTTGAGGTAAGATTCGAGCTGAAGAGGAAAGGAACTGAGACGTTGATCTCGAAGAGGAGGAACAACAAATCCTGGTGGTCAAGAAAGAATGCGAGATAATTTGTTTTTACGACTGCTTTTGGAAAGGAGTTTTCAGTATTATTTGGTGGTGGGGCTTCGCCATGAATGCGAGATAAGTTGAGTAACCAAGTAAATATTGTTGTGTGGGTTTGGTTGTCATTGAAAGAGCAATTAAAAAGTTCATGTTTTATTATGGGAGCGGAATTAAGATCTGCCAACAATCAAGATTCGAAATGTGTAAGGGTATGGGAGTTTTGCTTCCATGGGAATGGGGGAAGGGAGGTGTCACCGAAAAGGTCATCTTTTTGAAAAGGAGTTGGGGTCGGCGGATAGATGGGTTCTCGATATAGGATTCGGTGATTGGACAAGGTCAGATACTGGAGACTTTGCCAGTAATTCGTCGTGAGAGTGATTTGGGAGGTTGAACGATTTAAGTTAAGAATGGAGACCTCTGGGTCTCCCTTCATGCCTTCAACAGATCCAGAGCACTTAGAGCGCTTGCGGCGTTGCGTTGGACAGTCTTCCATTCACTTTTCTGCGGAAGGCGCCCACGAGTATTAGAAAGAAGAGTGGGCCATCAACATCGAGCTGCATTTGGGAGCTGTTGTCCATTTCATCTGCTAATGTATAGAATCCCTTGGGGAGCGCTGAGATAGGAAATTCGGAAGAATTATAGGAAGATTCAAAAGAGCTAGAATTATCCTGCAAACTATTAGAGGGTTGATAGGTGGGCTGTCCGAAAGCTGAGATTGCTTGGGTACAATCTATTAAAGTCGTGCTTTTGTCTCCTGAATAGACTTATGGCGAGGTCTCTTCTGAGTTACATTTTTTACGTCTGGGGTTACTGTGTTTTTGTTTAGAAATTCAGACGCTTTGTATTTTAACGAATAATCTTTAGCAATTGGCGATTATTCTGTTCTTTGTGTTTGGGGACATCGTTTTCAGGAATTTGAGTAATAGTGGGAGGCGAATTAAGGGACAAAGAGACAGTCCCCTCTTGCATAAGTTTGGAGACCCTTGGGTAGGCTGGGACAACATGTGTCTTGAAAAAGAAAGTTGTTTTCCCAAGTTTTTGGTGTTGGATAGAACCAAGCTGTTTCATTGCTGGGTTTTCGGTTGAAAGGTAGTATCATAGGATTAGGGTTTGGTTTTTTAATGGCCTTGTTTTTTTTTTGGACAAGAGAGGTTTGGATCAAGGGCTGCTTTTTTGTACTATTTGAGAAGTCGGTGGGCGTGGGGCAATACAGGCAGATAGGATACAGTAAGTCTTGCCCTGAGTTTTTTTTTCGCTGGGATTTTGGGGGAGGAGTTCTGGCTGGAATGGGGGTGGTGGTAAAGGTTGATCAGCAAGCTGAGGCGTGGGGGGCGCTGTGGGATTGGTGGGGCTAGAAACGCTTTGGTCCTTGTAAGGATTTTTTCATCAAAGCTGGCATATGACATCATCTCCTGCTCATTTTGCTGTATGGTGCCATTAACTCCAAAAACCTCCTGTTCAAACAGGTTTGACGGGGCATTTGAAGGAAGAAGCACTGTTGGGGTCCTCCCACAGTTTAGGGTATTTTCACAGGGAAGTGGTGAAATAATTCCCCTCCGCAGTACTGGGCATATTTATTCCTGGGTCCCTACAGTACTTTCGGGGATGACGCAAAACCGTTGATAATTTAAGCAAAATCTGTTTTTAGGGATAAACGTGCGAATCACTGTGACCTTGTTGAACCCCATTTTTTTACCTTTGTAGGTGGATAAGGGGGGTATTAAAGGTTGCAGCAAGTAAACGGGGATTTCTGTTTTGTCCCGAAGTTGGGTTCCCGAAACGAGGGGGGAAATCTATATAAACGTTTTGTAACGGAAAATATTTATGTTCTGTTGGAGATTTTTTCCGCCATGGGAAAGGCCTGTATCTTCGTCTTTTTTTTTTTCTGTCCTCATAACAGTAAATAAGTGCCTTTAGGATGTGTTTTTCCTTAATTTCAAATCAAGGAGTATGAATAAGAGGAAATATTTTGCGAGACATGAGGAGTGACAGAATGGGAACTTTTAATTTGTCGGGTAGCAGCCAATGTTTACGGAGAATAGAGCCATTTTCCTTTGTTCTCATTAACTGTAACGAAAGAGTCTTTCAAACCGCCTAAAACTTTTTTTTCCAAGTGCATTACTGAAAGGAAAATGGCTCTGTTGCCTCATAAGAGCCCTTTGGAGGTAAAGTGGGAAAATCCGCAGTAATAGCTAATTACATCGGGAATGATGTATCTGCTGGCATCCTGGAGGGGGTGCAACATATGGAATGAACGAATGAGAACGACTATGACGGGGGCACCTTTGAGGGATTGCCCCGATCGTTTCTGCACCTGGGATGCAGAGGGTGTGCCAGGCGACTGATCGCCGGAGACAGGCCGAGGGCTTTCCAGGTGAAGTGGAGGAAACACGGAATCAATGTTCGAAGTGCAATTCAAAGGAGTAAGTCCATTTATCGGTCCGGGTTTTTTTTTTTTCGGAATCTGTAGATTCCATCAGTTCTGAAGGCATCGTAAGGTTATCCGATGTGTATATTATATTAAAGTGGTCCCCCCTCATGGTTGTCGAGCCCTATGAGTTTTTTTTGCCCGGAGGGCCGCGCTAAGCGGCGGGGAGTCTCTTATTATAGATGTTCCAGAGGGGTCAGGGAAAAAGACCCAAACCTGGTGCTAGGTCGTTCGTACCGAATTACGAACAGGTGATGCGGCTCGCACCCCTTCAGCACAGATGACACCAGATGCCCCTCCATAAAGAAGGGTGTCATTGGCGTTCATCTACCTCTCGAGGGAAGAAAGAAGAAGAAAAAAGTCGATATTTCGCACTAGGACACTGAAGGGCAGTATATCCTGCATAACAGTATCCGCAGAGAGCCCATAAAGGTCACCGCACTGCAAGGGTGTATAATATATAATATATATATGATATATAAAATATATATCAAACATGTTGTGTATATATATATATATATATATATATATATATATATATATATATATACTACTATATATATAGTATATAATAATATTATATATATATATATATATTTTAGGGATGTAGCGCGATCCTCAGAAAAGAGGGCCGATTACCGATACTCTTTTTTAGGTACTTGATACGATACTTTAATTAACATAATAAATACACAGTAATAAGATAGAACATTGGTGTACTGCTAGGCAACTCAGGATTATTCCTGATATCAACCAATACTTAATCATGCTTTTATTCATATTTGTTGTTGCCAAGTATATTGGTATTTTATAAATTAAAAATAGTATCTTTAAAGAAATAATAATGGCAAATATAATATTAATAACTTTTTTATGTTTTGTGTTTTTTCAAAAATATTCCATTCCATTTTCCAGTAAGTATTAACAAAGCTTAGCTACTCGCTTTTATGTTTTTAACATGATTAAATTTTACAAGAAGATTCTTTTAACTAGCTACATTTAATATAAAAGAATAAAAATAATGAAAAGAAGAGCCTCAATTAATCAGCTGAAAAGACAAATAAAAAAGCTATTACTCAGACATGACATAATAATAATCATACTCCTTTAAGTATAAAGATAGATATCATTCAATAACCAAATTCAAAAATTCTCAAATGTGATGCAAAAACATTAAGCTTTCACTAGCATCTGGCGCGAGAGCCTGTTCCTTTTATGGGGTGTTTACTTTTCCCACCTACAAGCTAAAAATACGCTCGCTCTCGACTGATGAGGGAGGGGCCGATAAATTATTTGCTTGCAAGCACTAATAATAATGGAAACCTTGGCCCATTTTCATGCACCGACATGAAAGGAATCTCTTCTATAGGCAGCATCTCCATGTTTTCGTATGAGCCTTATCTCCTCTTTCACAGATTGAAACATTTGAATTATCTTTGCTCCTTTGATGACTGTCTCTTAGTTTTTTCGATGGGGTTCCCTTGGTTGTGATTTCCTTTGAAGGTGAATGAAATGTCAATGCAATTTAGGCTATGAACTTATCAAAGTCTACCATATTCAAATCCTCTTCATCTTCAGTATGTTTATTTGCTGAAAAGCCACCATCGTCCACTATCAGTGCCTGTTGCCAGGTTTTGCTGATAAGGCGGCTTCCACTTCTGTGAATCTTTTATTTTGTCAGGCGAGCAAGCTCCTCGGTTATGCTATTTAAAATGCATTCTAGAGTGGGTTCTATCTACGTCGGAGATTCCATTCTTGTGGGTTTCAGCTGCTTAATGATTTCCTTATTAGAAACCTTTTATTTTTTTTTTACAGTTGTTACCGTTGTCACCGGGCAGAACCCTATTCAAGGAGGGGGTCGTTGAACACCTCAAAAATTCATATAACGCAAATTACGCAGATGAACATAAACGCAGGCTTTAAAGTGAGGGGAAATTAAATTGAGTAGGAAACACAGAAGATGGAAGAGGAATTCCACAGAACAGAGGTGGCAGGAAAGACGGAAGCCCCACAGCGAACTAGTCTGGAGTTTTACTAATATCAACACAAAACGTATGTGCAGAACAGGAACATCCCTTTGTGCTATGAGGCGTCGTAAAAGGTGGTGGTACGCGAGTGGAAAGTTCCCTCGAGCACTTGCCGCTACGGAACCTATACCTATAGCAAAGAGATAAAGCACCAACAATTCGGCGCCACAAAGATAGAGGGTCAAGTGAACTAGAAAGTACAGGACTATAAGCCTTTTAGCCTTTGACTCGATCCTATCCAAAAGCCGGGTGAAACCAGAGCCCCCCCTCAGATATGAGAACAGTACTGCTGTAAAGGCGATGAGACCCTGTATACCGCTGGCAGTAAACGAGCAAGAGGAAACGTTCCTCGCTGTCTACAAACAGAACTGCCCAGTTTTCTTTGGATGCCTGCCCTTGCAACCGGTTGTGGATGTGAGGTTTTTCAATACATTTTTTTGTTTTGTTAAGGCCAAGGATGTTTATATTGTCAACAGGAGAGAAGAGAGAACAGTCAAAAAGAGATAGGAAAAGTTAGGTGTCCTAGAGAGGGAAATTTGTAGAAGGTTGGGTTTTTTAAAGAATTAATTTCACAATGGTTGAGACGACCCCCCCGGAAATTCTATCGCAGATCAGAATCGGAAAGAAGACGAGAGGCAATTCTAGAAGTAAAAGAGGGAGCAGAATTGAAATGAGTTAAAGAATGAAGGGTCCGAGTCATCAGCATATGAGTGGATAGAGTTAGATGTGGGCAGGTGAGAAGATCATTATGAAAAGCACAGGAATTAAGTAGGAGATAATACAGAACCTGAGGAACACACTATTGACAAAAAAGAAGAAGTCACCCCATCACAACCACAGCCGATATTGAGCCGATTTGAAAGAAAGCTAGACATAAGTAAGCAAAGAGAAGAAGGAAAACCCAAAGGAGGGAGCTGGAGAGCAGTGACGCATGCCATACCGGTCAAATGCTTTGGATATGCCAAGCGCCCACCAGCAAGTCTCCCCGTAGTTCCTATGAGTGAGGAAAACCATAAATCTGTTTAATAGGAGAAGTATATTGCCCGTTAGACCTCGAGCGGCCGAAAGCCGTACTGGGCCGATCGGAAGAAGGGAATGCAAGATTCGCAGATGGTCTATATAGAGTGAGAGTTGAGAAGGGTTTCAAAGATCTTAGATGATCACAAGTTAGAGCTATAAGGCCGATAGTTAGAAGGAAAGAGCGGCTTTCCTTTTTCGGAATAGGTTGAAGATATGCGCGCTTCCAACACTGGAGGAGAAAGTGCTAGTACTGAGGTATCAGAGAATATAGTTGAACGATGGGCGAGGTCAGCCCGGAGCACACTCCTCAAAACTCGTTGCGGAAATGCCAAAATCCTTAGCCCCGCTTTCCTACGTATCATACGAGATTTCAGGAGCCGCCATGCATTCGCATCAACCTGTAATCAGCCAGGTAAAGGCATAGGACACTGAAGGAGGAGGAGGAGGAAGAGACGCAGGAATCGTCCAGGGTTGAGTAGAAGGAAAATAGGCCAAAGAGATTGGCCTTTCAGTTGGAGTATTAGCAACATAACCATCAGAGCGAATAAGAGGAGGAAAGGATGATTTACAGAAGTTTGTTTAAGAGGCCAGAAAGATTTTGTCAGTAGGAGATCCAAGGAGGTCAGCGCGTTTTCGTTTAATGAAAGTCCGCTTTGCTCGTCGAAGATATCCCTGCAAAAGATTTTCCTAGCTGAATGAAAAATTAGCAAGAGAGTGATAAGAGAACGAGAAATATTTTTCCACACCCGATATGCAGGTCTTTAGCCTGAATGGCCAGAGAACAAGCAATATCGAACCATGGATTTTGAGGAGAAAAATATCATTCTAAGGAGGACATGAATCTACTCAATCTCATCAACGATTCAGCTCACACTTGTATCGGCAGAAGCCTGAAGCGCTTCAGAGTCAAAGCAGTCCCTCCAATTTATAGTTAGCGTAGCAGCAACGCAATGCCCCAAATCGGCCCGGATAAATGTGCCAGAAAAACCGCATAAGGGCAGGATGGAGGCTATTGAGAGAAAGTATTCATTAACAGATAATAAGGTTGTGTCAGATTTACCGAAGGAGAGAAGGTGGTGTATTTTATAGAAGAAGGACTGTGGTGAAACATAGTTCAAGAAGTGTTTCAAGAATTGATCTGAACAGTCAGGAATATTTTAGCTTCTTTAATCAAATGATCGAAGACCTCTGAATAATGTAGAATGATTCGCTTCCTTCCCAACTAAATCTAGTATGAGAAGGAAACCCATCCATTCCGTGTTGTGTACATTGCAATCCCTAAATAGAGGAGCTCAGTAATTTGAATGAGAAGACATATAAAGTTTCGTGAGTAGTAGTAGAGGTATAAAAAAGGTATGAAAAGGCTGTTCTGTAGGAGAACAGCAGGAGAAGCATAAGATTATTGCCAGTAGAAGGAAGAAAGATTTTAAGCCACAGAACATAGAAGTTAAAGGAGATTCGAGATACTCGAGACGTGATAAAGGGAGTGTTTATGTTTACATAGGCACATACTCGCCCTTCAGGCGGAAATTATAAAATAAGCTATAGTTGGATATATTAAACGAGTTAGAAGGTGAATTCTTAGCCACCTGGGTCTCAGACAAGAGCAAAAAATTAGGGTTAGGGTTAGAGAGGTGTATTCCACGGAAATTGCAGAGTTAAAATTCAAAAGTATTGTTGTAAAGTCAATAGAAGCCCGCGCCTGTGCAAATCTGCTACACCATCATATTTACAATCAGTAAAAAAAAAAAAAAAAAAAAAAAAAAAAAAAAACAAAGGAAAAAATTATAATCGTAACGCCAAAACCTAAATTAAAAACCTGAAATTTTAAAACGCTAAAACCCCATTTACAGTAAATATCTAAAATATGAATAATCTAGAAAGTTTAAAAACACTCGCGCACTCACCTATACTCACGAAATTGCGTACAACAAAGGAAAAAAAATTACTATTGATCAACTAAAATATATATATATATATATATATATATATATATATATATAGTATATTATATATATATATATATAAAAAAAACACATTATATATATATATATATATATATATATATATATATATATATATATATATATATATATAATATATATATATATATATATATATACTATATATATATATATATAAATATATATACTATATATACTATATATATTATATATATATATATATATTTATATATATAAAGTATAAGCAACACACTTTTTATTTTTTTGCCTATAACTATTAAACTAATTTACATTCAGACTGACCCAATAATTTTTTTTAACGGCTAGGCCTAGGCTATATAACCCAGTAAAAATATGCTTTGTAGATATAATGGTTTTGAAATTATTAAAAAAAAACCACGCTGTCCAAAAAAAACACACACACACACAAAAAACCCTCTAGTCTGAATGTCTTGAAAATTTCATAGACCGGATAAACCGAAAAAAAAATATCCCAATTTTTCAATTTGAAAACCCAAAAATAGTATGGGGGAAGAATTGGGCTCAGCCCGGAGCAATAATTGGACCTCCCCCTTAAAAAAAAAATTAGAAAGGCAAGAAAAAATAAGTTAATTGAAAATTTATATTTTAAAGCCGTTTTTAATCTTCGTCATCGTCATCCTCTTCATCATCACTGTCATCCGTATTAATACTGTCACAGTCGAAATCTAATTCTTTTTCTCCCTCCTCCACCTCATCGTCGTCATCCGATTCTTCAACTTCCTCAGCTTTCCTCTTTACCTGTGCGTTCTTTGCTGGCTTTGTCTCACTTGGTGTTTGTTTTATGGCTGGGATCTCGCTCTTCACCTGTTTATAATATATTAACAAATTAAAATTAAAAATGAAATTTTTAAATTTTAAAACTTTTGAGATAAATATTTTTAAACATAATAGAAAAAATTAAGTTACATATATGCAGGTCTGTATTTTTATTATATTTTATACCCAAGAATTAATAATCTCATGGGTATGTTGTTAAGTGGGTGGTACAGGACTCAACACGGCACCGAAAGGAGCGGTCTGATAGGTTGGAAATCCAACCCTATTTTTGAGTCCAACCAAAATTCTAGTAATATATGTCAAAAAAGGGTGAATCCTAACAAAATTCTATTAATATATGTTAAAAAACAAAAACAAAACGTACATAATATTGTTCTTCAAGGTAAATATAGTGCTACTATTAAAGTTGGACTATTCAGACAAGACATGGGATAGCCTTTTAGGTTTTATGGACCATACTGTAGGAAAATGGCGACGACGGATGGAAGAGTTCAGTTGAGGACAATCTATGAAGTTGTGGCGAACAGATTGCGGGGTGTGGCGACGGCGACAAAATTTGCAGGTGGGAGGAGAATCCCATGAAATGACGATGTGACTGTGTGTGATATTGGTGTGGTCAATGGGAAGGCGTGCGAGGATCACCACTTGCAAGCGATTTCGTCCATGAGCGGAAGACCACACACTAATGTCGGAGAGCAGGATAATAATCAGTTATGGAAGGTGAATTTGTCGAATCGCATCCGGGAGGTACCTGGAACAGCTACGAAAAAAGGTTGCTCTGCCTCTCTGTCTGCGGTTTCGTTGGCATTCACCCACACGTGAGGCGCGATCCAACAGAGTGTAACTTGCTTCTTGCGACAGTAGAGCAGTCGGAGAATTTGTTGTACAACGGATACCATTGTGTTTTTAAGTAGAGGGCTTTGAGAGGCCAGGAGGACGCAGAGGAAGTCCGAATAAATGACATAAGGGTGGTTTTGGTTAAGGAATAAAATTCTAGAAAGGGCAATCATTATAGCAATTAATTCTGCAGTAAAAATTGAAACATGCGAGGTGAGTCTGGGAAAGGTTGTGGTCGGTAAAGATATCACTCGCGCTCACTCCATTCCCTGTTTTATTGCCGTCAGTAAACACTAGAGTGGATCCGCCGTGAACTGCAGAGCGAGTCAAGAATGATGCCTTTAACAAGGCGGCGGAGTGGCTGGATTTGGGGAGAGGTCAGGACCAGGCAGATGGTGGGAGCAGGGAATAGCCAAGATGTATACCTTTCATCATAAGAGAAATGCAGCACATTTTGCAACTACCATTCGCTTCGTTTTGGATTGGAACTAACAGGTGCAGCAGAGTTGAGAAGTCCTGTCCTTATACTACGCAGCCATAATCCAACTTCGATTAGATTAGGGCGACGTAAAGAAGTGAAAGGGACATGCGACTAACGCCTCAAGATTTTGGAGAGAATTGACATAATAGGTCAAACGTATGATAAGTCGTTTTTAGGTGTTTAATATGCAGTGTGTGTATCAAGAAATGATAGACTGGCACTGACAATGTATAACTAGAGTTCATCAACATGTAGGTCAAACTTGACCTTGACTGGGATGGCTGTAACGACGTCATTGAAACCGAGAGCAAATAATAATACAATAAGGACACTGCCATGAGGAACACCTTCATCCAGAGTAAAGTGGAGTGATAGAACAGGCGAGCAACGGAACTGGATGGATCTGTCTGACAGAAAGCATTATATAAAGAGAGAGGAAGCTGTCTTCGGAAATAGAGCATGTGGAGTTTAAGGACCCCATTTCTCCACGTTGTGTTTTGTGCTTTTTTTAAGGTCAAAAAGGACACTAAGAATCATTCCGCCAGTTGATAAAGCTTCCCGAATGTCACGGTCCAGTCTTAACAAGGAATCCGTGGTAGAGCGATTTTTGAGGAAGCCAAACTTGAAGTTTGAAAAAGTCTGGAGACTCTTTAGAACGGGAAGGAGGCGGCCTACAACAATATCCTCCATTATTTTGCAAGTATGAGAGAACTGCGAAATTGGTCTTTGGTTGTCCTCAAACTTTGGATCTTTCCCAGGTTTAGGAATATTGATTACAAAAGCTGTTGCCCAAACAGATGGAAAAAAAAGAGGATTCGATTCAGATCCTGTTATACACATCCATTAGGAACTCTGATGCAGATGGGTGAATGTGATGGAGCATTATGTACGAGATGATGTCTGGGCCACGGGTGCCGACTTTGCTATCCGCTAGTGCAGTTTGATACTCTGCAAGTGTAAAATGATGATTAAAGGCAAGGCTGCAGAGCCGGTAAATTTTTTACTGGCTCTGACTACACCATTTTAAAATTAACTGGCTCCAACTCCATCATTTTAAAATTAACCGGCTGCGACTCTGGCTTCAGCTCTTAGTTATAACTTCATCTCCATTTACAAATGATATCATTAATTCCGTTATAAAAGTTTTATGGTATTATAAATAAGATTGGTTGTGGGTGACAGCTCTATTCTGGCTAACAATTTGGAAAATCTCATCTTTGGAGGTGAGGTGCGTAACATACACTGGAAAATTGTAGTAGTAGTAGAACATGACGAAAGTCGAAAAGAAAACTCTTTTACCGTCCCCTTTATACCCTTAAGTGAGAACGTCATAGTCAGAAAAATCCACCCATGGGTTTTACAAGCAAGCGACGGACACTCACTGTGTTATCACGTCAATATGAGGTGCATCCCGGGCAAAGCCCACAACCATAACCACTCACAAAACTCGGCCATTCACTGCGCACCTTTCTCTCCTTCAGGCATTCCTTAACTGGCTCAATCCACTTCATCTTCGGTCTCCCAGCCGGTCGATTCCCAGCACACTCACCACTATACATCTGTTTAACAAACCGACTATCATACATCCTTTCCATATGATCAAACCATCTCCATGTACTCGTTTATTCTCTCATTTACGCCTTTCTTCACACCACACAACTCCCTAATGCGTTCATTCTTCATTTTAACAATTCTTCTCACACCTAGCATGCTCCTAAGATTGTCCATCTGAACACATTGAACTTTAGATCTATACTTCTTATTCCAGACCATAGTCTCACTACTATACAATAACACAGATAACATACCCTCAATCAAAACCCTAGGGCACCCAAGACTTAGTCCTTCACATAAACAAGGATTTAATTGCACCAGCCACCTTCCTACCATTCACAACTTTCCTACTGCACTCTGCATTATCCGTTCCCTTTTCATCCAACATATATCCTAAATATTTACTCAGATACTTGTTCCAGTTCCTCACCATCTAACATGACTTCACACTGTGGACTTTCCTCACTCACTACCATAACCTTACTCTTATCTACATTTGCTTTCAAACCCCTCAAACTCTCTTCAGATTCACCACACAAAACCAAATCATCTGCGTACAATAAGCAGGACACCCTCCTCTCTCTCTCTTCCATTCTCCATCATTCTAGCACCTTCCAACTCTACCTCTAATTCTTCATAACCCTATCCATATACAAATTAAATAACCAATGAGTCATAACACATCTCTGCCTCACTCCACTATAATATTAAACCAAGCCAAAGTTACAAACAAAAGGGAAAGCTTAAGACAGCGCCTTTCACTATGCGTCATACATATTTTTGATTCCATTCAGGAGCCTACCACCAACACGATATATCACTAACACCTGCTACAGAGCTTAGAACTTTTTTTTTTTTTTAAATAAAAAAAAAATCCTTTTAATGTGCTTTAACCCTTTCTCAGAGGGTAACACGGGGGTGGGGGCGGGGACTACAGGAAATCGAACTTTAAGGCCGACTGTCCCAAGCCTGCATATAAAATAAATTATAATTTCTTTTTAACTTTTAAAGTAATTGCTCTTCGAATTATATGAACATATGTAATATTAATTTATTCAAAATTATTTTAAAAGGTAAAACGCTTCAAACAAATGCTTCTTTAACGCTAGAATTAGATTAAATTTTATTTTTTTTAAATCTGAAAATATGCGCTCAACGCTCACAATAACCGTTTAAGCACCATCTGACAAAACTTTAGTTTAACTTTTAGGATAACTGTTAACATTACTTTCGTATCAATTTTTGTTATGGCATCTAATGAATTATATAATTCGGCTTTATATTTTTCCAGATAATTTTTAGGTTGAAGGGCTTTTATTGAATGACCGTCATTTTTCAATGGCTTTTCTGTGTGCTCTAGTTGGTCCCATTGCCTTCTTCATCTTCACCTGACAAAATACTACAAGAATGAATCCCTGAAACTGATGAACTATCTGACTAGGACTTTTTTTTAAAGTCTTAGTTTACAAAGAGGATTCCAAACTTTTAATATCGGATTTTCAGTCTGAAGATTATAAATTATGGATCAACATAGATGGCCCCAAAAATATTTCTTTACTTTTTTCCCTTCTTTCACGAAACTTTAATGTCATTTGCTAAAATCTCTCCTTTATTTTCTAATATAATAATTAGATACTTCCATTCTCTATAACATTTTCCAGCAGTTAAGTCCTCTGCTTGAATTTTCTTTGTTGCAAAGTAAGGATATTTTAATAATTTTACGAGGGTTTCAATTTGCTCTCATTGACTGCTGGGGGAGAAAAACTTTAGGTGTACCTAAAGCTTGACGCTTTAAAACTTCCATTAATTTTTGGGCAAGCACTACTTTTCCTATTTGTCTCGCCTTGTTTATAAAGTGCAGAGTAAACTCCTCATTTAATGCGTGCAATCAATATTAACGTTACTGGAGCAATCTTTTCATACTGTTAATCACGTCCGTTCTTAAAAATCAACTAGCACTTCTTCGTTTTGATATTCAATAAAATCTGTATCACTATAACTAGTTCCTCAAGTTCTTGCTTATTGATTGTCCTTATTAAATTATTCAAAGGTATTGATAATATTTGATGCGTTATCTGTATCTATGCTAATTATTAATAATTAATTAAGTTCGGAGAAAGCAGAAATACACATCTTTAGTAGAAATTACTATATTAGGCATAAATAAGTTGGAGGGCAGTGGAGGAGGAGGAGGAATAGCTCCGGAATAGTCTAAGGTGGAATTAGAAGCGAAGGTTTGAGCAAAAAGTTCACGCTTTAGTGGAAGGTAAGAATGGCACTAGTCCTTCTCTCTATAAATACACCACCTTCGCTCCTATTGGTAAATCTGACCACAGCCTTATATCTCTTAATTTTAATACTTTCTCTCCAACAGCTCCATCCTGCCTTACGCGTTTATTCTGGCACTTTGATCGGGCCTTGCGTCGCTTCTACGCTGACTATAGTTGGAATGACTGCATTGACTCTGGTGACGCTACGGCTTCTGCCAATAAGATGGGAGCTGTAATCGTTGATGGGATGAGCAGGTTCATTCCTTCTCCGACTAAATCTTTCTCTCCTCATAATCCATGGTTCGGTCGTGCTTGTTCTCTGGATATTCAGGCTAGAGACAGTGCGTATAGGGAGGGGAAAAATTTTCTTTCTCCTATCACTCTTGCTAATTTTCATTTAGCTAGAAATCGTTGCAGGGATGCTCTTCGACAAGCAAAGCGAGCTTTCATCAAACGAAAGTGCGCTAACCTCCTTGGTTCTCCTACTGACAAATCTTTCTGGCCTTGCCAAACATCTCTAAACTTCTGTAAATCTGCCTTCCATCCTCTTATTCGATCTGATGATTCTGTTGCTAATTCTCAAACTGAAAAGGTCAATCTCTTTGGCCTCCTATTTTCCTCCAACTCAACCCTGGACGATTCTGGCATTCCTCTTAGTCCTCCTTCTCCTTTCAGATGTCCTACTGTTGCCTTGATTACATTTGATTGGTTTGAATGGCCTCTGCAATCTTGAACGTTAGGAAGGCGGGTGGGCCGGAGCGTTCCTCCCCGAATTTTGAGGATGTGCTTCCGTGCTATCCTCCCCTCGTTCAACTTATATTCTCTCTATGTCTCAATACTTAGAACTTTCCCTTAGTGTTGGAAGCACGCCCATATGTCCAACCTAATTCCGAAAAAAGTAGGCCCTCTTATTCTTCTAACTATCGCCCCATAGCTCTCACTTGTATTCCTAAGATCTTTGAAACCTTTTCAACTCTCATTTCGGTTGTCATCTGGAATCTCTACACTTTTTCCGATGGGCCAGTAACAGCTTTCGGCGCTCGAGGTCTATGGCGATATACTTTCTATTTTATTTATTTATGGTTTCCGCACCATACCCACAGACCCGTGAATGGTGGGGAAGTGAAACATAAAAGAATAAAAAGGAAACATCTATCAATAAGGTTTAATTTAAATAGTTATAAATATTAAACCAGGAAATGTCATAACTTTTCTCAGTCATTTCTCTAGTATTTTTTGACATATCGAATTTTTTCTTCCTTTTCTGTCAATATGGTGTTCCTCAGGGGTTCTGATTACTCCAACTTTATTCCTACATTTTTCATTAATGAATCTTCTCTCTATTAGTTCTTCACTCTATCCACTCCTTTCATTCTGATCCCTCTTTTACTTCTAGAATTGCCTCTCGTCTTAATCTTTCCGTTCTATTCTCGCTGATCTGATTAGAATATCGGGTGGGGTCGTCTCAATCTTGTGAAATTCAATTCTTTAAAACTCCAACTTCTACAAATCCTCTCTAAAACACCTTCTACCTTTCCTATCTCTTTCATCACGGTTGTCTCTCGTCTCTCCTGTTAACAATATAATATCCTTGGCCTTAACATAAACAAAAAAATGTCTTGGAACCTCACATCACGTGGTTACTGAAGGGCTGGCCTCCTAAAGAAACTGGAGTTTCTGTTTTGATGTTGCAACAATTTTGTTTCCTCTTTCAGTGACTCCTCCAGCTATACAAGGGTCATCAGTCCTTGTATGGAGTATTGCCTCCATAATTTCGGGAGGGGCTTGGTTCACCTGGCTTTTTTAGCTATCGGTCGATGTCAAAGACAAAAGACCTTATAAACTGTTCCGTATTTCCACTTCACTTTGCCCTTTATCTTTGCGGGTGCGATGTTGGTGCTCTTATCTCTTTTCTATATGGTACCGTAGCGGCAGGTGTCCGAGGGAACTTATCACTCGCGAAACCACCTTACGACGCCTCGCTTGTAGCACAAGGGGTGGCTGTGTCTGCGAAAAGAGTTTTGTTTGATATCGGTACTCCAGGCTAGTTCGCTGCGGTGCTTCCTTCTTTCCACTGTAGCGGTCTGTTATTTTAAAATATTTTTCGATCTTCTGTGTTTCCTGCTGAATTTAATCTCCCTCACTCAAATAATCTGCGTAATTTGCATTATTTGGAAGCTATCTGAGAAACATATCCGGCCTATAGTGAGGGCAAGTGGGTCATGACATTCTCCAATAAAGCTGTTATAAAAAAAAAAAGTAAAACAGAAATAAAATATAAAAATTTCATAGGTTGATAATATACTCCTTTAAGACAAAGATAGATATCATTCAATACTTCAAATTCATAATTCTCAAAATTGTGATGCAAAAACTTTAAGCTTTCACTAGTATATGGCAAGAGCCTGTTCCTTTTGGGTGTTTGACTTCCACCTACACTAAAATACGCTCGCTCTGACTGATGAGTGAGGGTTGATAATATTTGCTGCTAGGCACTGGATAATATGGGAAACCTTGGCCCATTTTCATGCACCACATGAAAGGATTCTCTTTTGTAGGCAGCATCTCAATGTTTTCGTAGAGCCTCTCTCCTCTTTCACAGATTGCAATTTGAATTTTCTTTGCTCCTTGATGAATGTCCTTCAGTTTTTTTGATGAGGTTCCTTGGTGTGATTCTATTGAAGGTGAATGAGATGTCATCTGCATTGTGGACATGAACTTATTCAAAGTCTACAAATCCAAATCCTCTTCAATTTTTCCAGTAGGTTTATTTGGCTGAAAACCACATCTGTTCACTATCAGTGCTGTTGCCTGCCAGGGGGTTGCTGATAACGCGGCTTCCACTTCTGTGGATCTTTTTTTTTGTCACGCGAGCAAGCTCCTCGGTTATACTATTTGAAACATTCTAGAAATGGTTCACCGGTCGGAGAATTGCCATTCATGTACGAATGTTTCAGCCCAGCTTAAGGAAAATCCTTGTTAGAACTTTTATATATCGACTATGATTTATTTTGAATCTAAAACAGTGTACTTAATTTTCAGAAATAGCCAGTAGTTATATTAGTATAGGTTTTATGCATTTAAATATTAATTATTATATATATATATATATATATATATATATATATATAATATATATATATATATTATATATATATATATATATTATATATATATATATATATATATATATAGGTATATAGTATATATTATATATATTATATATATATATATATATATATATTATATAAATTGATACGCGAGACAAAGATACCATAGGTTCAATGCTTCGTCAGATATCTATGTATATATATATATATATATTATAGTATATATATCTATATATATATATATTATATTAAAGAAAGAAATATATGAGAAGGTAAAAGAATTACTGCTTCTTTGGGATAGAACCACCGGCGATGTTTGCGCGTGAGGACATGCCGGTGCTATACAACTGAGCTATCCTCCACCC
>JABUQX010078910.1:0-2500 GCA_015478945.1 Trachelipus rathkii
CAGAAAGGAATAAATCTTTGTTTGAAGTGGGGATTAAAGAGAATAACAATAATGTGTGATTCCAAGACGGTTGTAAGCTGGGTGGACAATGTGATTCATTCAAGATGTAGAGTGAAAACAAAAGGGACTGCGGAGATGGTGGTGAAAAGACGTCTGGGAATTATCGCTGAACTTGTGAAGGAATTTGGATTAAGTTTAAAGATAATGTTAGTACCCTCGGAAGAAAACAAGGCTGACAAGTTAACAAGAATATTCGGAAAATGGCAAAGGAGAATGGGAAAGTGCGAAGAAGAGGTTTGTGGAATGTCGGCGATGGATTTGAAGAGGATGCATGACCAAAACCATTGCGGGGTAGACAAAACTTTATATGCTGTCAAAAAGCTTGATTCGGGGGTGAGAAGAGAGGAGATGGTGGAATGTGTAAAAAGTTGTGTAAAGTGTCAGTCGATAGATCCAAATCCAGGAAGATACTCGGGCGGAGAGCTTTCTGTTGATCAAACTTGGAAAAGATTGGCGGTTGACGTGACCCACTTTGGGAGGGAAAGGTATTTGTCGTGTGTTGACTGTGGTCCAAGTAGATTTGCGATATGGAAGTTTCTTAATAACGAGGGAGGGAAAGAGATCTCGAGGAAGTTAGAGGAGGTGTTTTTAGAACATGGTTTGCCTGAAGAATTATTGGTTGATAATGCGGCGTCTTTCAGGTCGTTGGACGTGAGGGAAATGTGTGAAAAATGGGGAGTGAGGTTAAATTTCAGAGCGGCTTTTAGAGGGAATTGTAATGGAATTGTGGAGAGAAACCATAGGACTGTGAAAAGAATAGCTGCGAGATCAGGAATAGGTATTAGGGAAAGTCTGTTTTGGTACAATTTTATGCCAAGGGAGGGGGTGAATGAAGAATCTTGCCCTTGGAAAGTTAAATATAAATACAAATGGAGGCATCCTGAAGAGATCTGCAGTCAGCCGGAAGTTTTGGTAGAAGAAGTGTTTAATGTTGGAGATGTGGTCTGGGTGAAACCAAATGGAGCGAGGTGTACTACAAAGTGGGGAACAGGAAAAATCACTAGAGTTTTGTCGGATCGTAAATTTGAGGTCGATGGTATAGCAAGACATATTTTGGATTTAAGAAGAATAAAGGTTTGATCGATCAAGTTTTTCTTGTTTTGTTCGATCAAGGGGGCGTGTGGTACTATTGACATAAGCAGTACATTTGGAATGAAGAAATTGCGCTCCACAATTTAGTTAGCATTTGTAATTGCATTGTAATATAGATAAGACAATTTACTATTTTAAGAATTGTATTTTAATAAACTTTTGACCGACGTACATTTTCTATTCCTACATATATATATATATTATATAAAATATATATATATTATTATATATATATATATATATATATATATATATAGATATATAAATAAATTATATATTATACTATAATATATTAGTTATATAATATATATATTATAATATATATATATATATATATGTGGTGTGTGCTGTTCTGTTGAATTGTGTGTGTATCGTGTTGTCTGTGTAAAGTAAACAATTATAACACTTTTAAGCTCCACAATTTTTTTACATATAAAACTATTTAAGTTCATTACTTAAAAAAAATACCTTTCATAAATAATCATTTTGATATTTTTGAAATATATATATGATATATATATTATTATATATATTATATATACATATATAATATATATTATACTATATATATATATATATATAATACTATATAATATATATACTCTATATATATATTATTTGCGTATATATATATAATATATATATAATAGAAATATATAATACTATAATAATATAATATAAATAAATATATATATAATATATATATATATATAATAATAATATATATAATATATATTATATTATACTATATATATAACATATATATGATAATACTATAATATTATAGGACCTTAACTTCACGCAGTCATTTCACTTTGTCTACGACATTCAAACATATTGGACATTTTTTTTACTTAGAAATAGACGTAAAAAATTGTAAAGCTTTTAAAAAATGTTTAAGATATTCTTTAATATATATACATATGAATATATGTGATATATTATATATTATATATTATACTAGTATATATATATATAATTATACTAATTATATATATATATATATATACTATATAATATATATATAATATATATATATTATATAGTTATTATATAATATATATAATATATTAATATATATATATATATATATATAATATATATATATATTATAAATAATATATATTATACTATATATATATAATAAATTGATATTTGATATTATAGATTTTTAGTTCCTTTGATGTACGGCATGGCTCCTGCTAGCGGAAGATGCCCCTCTCGCTTTGCTCGAGTGGCCGTGGTGGAATTTTTTTAAATAAAATACTCCCAAAAATATAATAATAATTGAAATAAAAAAAAATAAAAATAAGGAAGAACTTTAAAAAAAACAATTCATATATTAAAA
>JABUQX010078910.1:5000-27500 GCA_015478945.1 Trachelipus rathkii
ACATTAAATATTGACGTAGAAAGCTGAAACTCGTATACAATCTCATATAAAGTTGACTTCACATCAATATATGGGGTTAACATAGCATTGCATAATCCAAAAGCGGGTCCCCATGCTCCCCAAACCTGAAATATTGACATAGAACGACGAAACTTGGTATACATCTTTCTGATGATGTTATCCACGATACAGAAAATAAGTAAAAAAAAAAAATGAAAATAAAATAAAAAAAAAAATACCAAAAAATTACAAATAATAAAATTCTTATTCTTTTTATGTTTATTAACTTAAAAATTTACCGTTTTTAAGTACCCTGAAGCACGTAAATAAGTAAATCAGTAAACCAAAACACCCCTCCTCAGCCTTTCCGTGATCTATTGATCTATTGATCTATTGATCTATGATTCAAGTCATATTTTATTAGTAAAATGTCATGTTGGACATACCCCATCAATCAGTTGCAAATCAGGGTAAACAAAACCACCCAAACCTGCCCTCCTGTCCAACCATGATCTAATGATCTATTTGATTCAAGTCATATTTTTTAGTAAAATTGTCATGCCTTTACATACGCCTAAAGCAGTAAATCAGTAAATCAAACCACCATCCTGCCACTCTCCTGTCCATCCTTGATCTATTGATCTATTGATCTATTGATCTATTGATCTATGATTCAAGTCAAACTTTTACTAAAATTGTTACGGTTTTACATACCCTAAATCAGTAATCAAAATCAAACCACCATCCCCTCCCCTCCGTCTGGCCATCCGTGATCTATTGATCTAATTGAGGGCAAGTCACCATTCGAGCTTCATTTTTGGGTAAACAATAACATAAAAAACAATCTTATACACTGATCAGTGAATATATACTAACGTAACAAAGTTGTCAATTAATAAAGCTAACATAGAATCACCTGAACTAAGAATATAACCCACACGACATACCTGACACACCTAAAACAAGAATAAACGGTAGCATTACCAAAGTTCCATACTTAACAACCAATAAAGTAACTAACAATTCATACATAAACTAACTGATTCACCCCTTGTCAAACGTATCTCTATCATAACAATGTTAATTTTAACATTAACATGCGTAATATTTAACAAAATTTTAAACATAACCTTGTGTAATATCATATAGACAGGCGAAAGTATGCTAACGTAACAAAGTTTTCACATTAATAATGCCACATTAACTACCCAAACTAAGAAATATAATATACAACGACAAACCGGACACATCTTAAGCAAGAATAAACTGCTAACATTAACAAAGTCCAAACTTATCAACAGAAAAAGTAACTAACAAGACATACAAAAACATAATCCATTCGTACTTTATCAAACATTCTAACATATCACTGTTAATTTACATTAACATAGTAATATTTACCAAAAAATTTATCATAACCCTACCTAACCATCATAATACCTAACGCGTAAAGACAAACAAAGTAAAGTTTACCCTCTGTAAAGCTAAACTATGAACATAACCTACTTAACATACAACAACCAGACGAATAAAACATCTATCATTTAACAACTTAGTCAATTGAAAAACGGAACATACGAAACTATCCGGGCATACCCTCCGAAGGCAGGGGGGTAAGGCTCAGCCCTTTGGGCTGAGGGCAAAGCCCGCTTACACCATTCGGCGGTGATCCCCCCTCTCAGGGATTCACACCCTTTCAAGGGGCGCCCAATTCACCCCCTGGGTTTCTCTCGCGGAAGCGTATGTGTTCTTTTAGATACTTTTCCTGGTTAATGAAAAACTGTTTATTCGTAAGTTAGGTACGTTATGTTAAATATACTATGACAATGTGAATGAAAAATAACACTGATTTGTTAGAGAAATGATGAGTTTTAGTAAGATATTACTGTTAATGACTATGATGTGTTTAGAAACGTGAGCCTAGATTAAGTTTTTGTGAGTAATGTTAGGTTTGCCCTAGAATTTTGCTAATGGCTCTACGTTTATTCATAAGTCAAATGATGTTATACTCGAAACGAGTGACACTGTTGAAGAAGATTAGTGTCATCATAGTTTCAAGATGTTGGTATAAACTCTTGATAGAATTGGTCACGTTGTTTAACGGATTTTGGTTAGATAATACGTCTTATACTTGTTTGCTTTGATATGCGTGAAAAGTGGAACATATCGATAGTGGTATGACTGTTAGCTACTTACCTTTGATAAGTAGGGAATATTCAGGATGTTAGCTGATTATTCAACGCAAGGTATGTTAGGTTTGCCTTGTACAATTAATATCTTATAGGTTGCCGAGTTATGCATAGTGTTAGCTTTATTGATGCTAAAACTTTTGTGCGTTAAGCATATATTCTAGGTCAGTACTATAAAGGAAGTTCTATTTTTGATGTTATGTTTACCAAATGATTAACTCGAAATATGACTTGAATAATAGATCAATAGATCAACACACGGGTGGGATGGGTAGTGGACTGCAGGGATGGGGTGGTTTGATTTACTTATTACTATTACTGCTTTTAGAAATCAGGAAACTAACGCTTTTACTATGATATTTTTATTCAAAAGAACTTATTTTTATTTAAGTCAGGATAAAATTTTGTTATTTTTTTGTTATGTTTGCTGGAAAAACTTTGTTATGTTTGCAATTATTCGCTGGATTATTGATATTTTAGATATTTGCTGTAAATATTGTTAAATATTATCGAAGTTTGATCGTAAAAAATTGTTACGTTAGCATTTATATTCTTTGTCAGTATGATGATTAGACAGGTTTTTGCTAAACTTGTTAAATAATACGATGTTAATGTAAAATTAACATTGAATGTGAGAGATATGCTTGAAAAAGTTGTGAATAGTTACGTTTTGTACGAAGTGGTTAGGTACTTTACTGCTCTTAAGTGCGGAAGTTTGTTTATGTTAGTAGTTTATTCGTACGTAGGTGTGTAGGTTTGTCGTTGTACTTATATTCTTAGGTAGTTGTATGTTAGCTTTATTAATGTAAAAACGTTGTTACGTTCAGCATAATTCAATGGTTTGTGATAATAAAGAACTGGATTTTTGTGTTATGTTTGGATAAAACTTGATATGATTACAGTTATTCAGATATAAGTACTAGATATTAATAGATATATGTTATTGAGATAAAATATCGGTAACGATACAAATGAGATTAAAACAAGTTGTAGGAGTAATGCTATTATAAGGAAGAGAAGAAAAGATATGATGTCGAATTTTGATGTGCGTATACTTTACAGTAGTAGTGTGAGAACTTGTTAATAACGTAACTTTAATCGTGCTTAAGTTGTGTTAGATTTGTCGTTGTATAGGTATTTTCTTAGTTCAGTATGATGCTATGTTAGCTATATTAATATGAAACCTTGTTATGTTAGCATATATTCGGTGTCATTATAGAAACGAACTATTTTTGCAAATTTTTTCCGAAATGATACTCTAAATGCAACGTAAATAGTAGTGTTATGGTAAAAATTAAACATTGATATTGCCTAGAGTATATGCTTTTGAAAAGTGGTGAATAGGTTACGTTTTACGCTGGGCTAGTACTTACGTTCGTTAAGTTATGGACTTTGTTAATGTGAGTTGTTTATTCTTGTCGTAAGGTGTGTTAGGTTGTGTCATTGTACATTATATTCTTAGGTGAAAACTTTGCTACTGTAGCATATATTCGTTGGTTAGAATATAAAGAACTTATTTGCTACTGTTGTTGTTGTGTGTTGTTGTTGTGTTGTTGTTTTGTTATTAGTTGCTTGTCTCTAACGAGATATATACCCTTTTAACTGATCATGGTTCGTTCGTTGCGGTCGTATTCTTGTTTACTTTCTTCTGATTGCGTTGAAAGAAAGAATCTCATTACGTTTAAGGGTTTTTTACGCATACGATTTCCGTCAGTGGGACACTTTGTTTCGCTTACTGGAACGAGACATCTCCTCGCATCTCAACATCTGTGTTTGATTATCTTCATGAGCGAGTTGCGTTGGATTCCCAACGATGTGTCATTTTTATTTAATCGTCAACCGGATGAATACCGATACATTGCTTGTATTCAAGCGAGGTTCAAAAATAGACCTTTATTCGTTGTATGTGAAGAATCACTGCAAAGATATCGACATCGGCAGCTGCATTGGATAGAGGGGCGCGTGGGGGGGGGCTGCGATAAAACCACACAGCCGAGCCACGCAACGGTAAAGGCGCTCCCTCTCAGCGACAAGCACACACAAGTGTGTGTTATCCGGTGGGATCGACGAGTAGTGAAATATCATCAGAGGACAGTTGGTGAGAGTTATAATTAGAATAGACTGTGTGTCTCGTCATGTGATTGTATTTAAAACCCTGATGTAACGCAACTACTGGAAACCCATCGATTGTGTCACCTTCAGTACTGTATTATAGGTTTCCCAGTTCGAACATCTGAAAATATTACAGCAATGCTTAAAATAAAAAACGATTTAACATCGCATCTAAACGATGTTGACATACTTGAGGACTTAATACATATAGGACATGGTGTTAATCTATAATATTTACACCGAAACATATGGTTTCCCGTATAATAGTACAGTATACAGGATAGTGCGTTAATAACTATCAGCTTGGCTGAGTTTACTTCTCTCTTGTATGAGAGAATGAGTGCTGCCTGACCCATCGTCATACGCCGAAAAAAGGTTAAGTGTTGCTGAAGGCATTATACTTACATTCTTTCAAAGGGTGTGGAATCTTTAGAGAGATATATAGAACTACCCAACTTGAACCTATTTCGTTGATTAATGAATTAATATATTTAAATAAACTTATGTTTTTATGTATGTATATGTTTTTATGTATTTATATAAACGCTCTTTTCAATGAAAATTATATGGATAAAAAATGAAAAATTGTTTTACTTCCTCGTAAGTTCGTTTTATTGACTAAGTTGTAATGATAGAAGTTTATTCGTCGGTGGTTGTTGTATGTTAAGTATGTTATGTTCATAGGTTTAGCTTTACAGAGGTTAAAACTTTACTATGTTTGTATCCGTTCAGGTATTATGATGTTAGGTAAGGTTATGATAAATTTTGGTAAATATTACTATATTAATGTAAATTTAACATTGTCATGTTGGAGATATGTTTGAAAAAGTACGAATGGATTATGTTTTTGTACGTCTTGTTAGTTTTTACTGTTGATAAATTTGGACCTTTGTTAATGTTAGCAGTTTTATTCTTGCTTAAGATGTGCCAGGTTTGTCGTGGTATGTTATATTCTTAGTTCTGGCGTTGTTATGTCGGCATTATTAAAATGTCGAAAACTTTGTTACATTAGACATACTTTTCGCTACCTCGTGTATGATAATCACAAAAAAGGTTTATGTTAACATTTTTGGTTAAAATATTACCATGTCTAACCCTGCTCAGGCTAGCCCTCTTTAAAAATCACATAGTGGGGTAGGCGTTGGTCCAAATTTTTCACGGACTTTTACTAACCTTATTTTAAAACTTTTTGATAAACAGGTTATCTGGTTGGATTATATTTGATGCATACATCTTCAAAAGGATGACTGAGACAAACTTTCATGAAAACAAAAAAATTTAAAACCTTTTATAAAAACAATGTTACTTTTTAAGAAACCCCCAAAAAAATACCATATTTTTTGAATATATAAAAAAAAAAACATAAAACTTTTTTTTAATGTTAAAATTTTTATGGAAATAAACAAAAAATGTGTAGAATCATCGATATTTTTATCCACATCGCCATTTAAGACTCTACTGCTTCCAAGAAATGAAATGAAAGTGAGCTCTAATTTTTTTTATGTATAAATGAAATATTTCTATCTACATATGCAAAATATGTGCATTTTAGGTATATATATATATATATATATATATATATATATATATTATATAGTATATTATATATATTTTAGATATATATATATATATATATTATATATATATATATATAGGGGTTGAACGGGTTGCAGGATCAAACAACCTATGAAGTGACGAGGTACTTGCACAATCCTCATCGTCATCAATCTCAACCATATTTCTAATTTTTCTTGGAGTAAGAACTAACTCTCTTTTCCTTTTGTTCATATTCATATTTCCAAAACATTCCGCTATTTTACTAACAAATCTATCACTCTCTACAGAGTCATATTCCACGATCTCACTTTCACAGTTGAGGATTCAAAAAGAGAATTCCTTTCCAATAGAATTAGATATATATATATATATAATACTATTAATACTATAATATATATATATATATAAATTACTATATATATATAACTATATATATATATTATAATATAAATATATATATACTATATATTATATATATTATATATATATATTATATAATATAATATATAATAATATACTATAATATATAATATAATATATATATATATATATATATATATATATTATTATATTATATACATATATATATATATAATATATATATATAATAATATATAATATATATATATATATAAATATATATATATAATATATATATATCATATTATATAATATATATATATATATATATATATATATATATATATAATATATATATAGTATATATATATATATAATATTATATATATATTATATATATATATATATATATATATATGTATGTAATATATATATATATATATATATATATATAGTATATTACTATATATATATAATATATATATATATATAGATATATATATATATATAATATATATATATATATAATATATATATATAGTTATATATATATATTTATATATTAATAATATTATATATATATATAGTATATAATATATATATAATATTATATATAATATATATATTAATATATATATATATACTATATATATAAAGTTGGCTTGAGCATCGGAATTTTGACGTACCGACCGCATTAGAGTATGCAAAGCACTAGAGTTAGTTCACCACGCACCGCACCTCAAAAATTATTTTTGTCACGCCACACCGCACTAGAATAAGCACACCACGCACCGCACCTAAAAAAATTATTTTTGTCACCGCACCGCACCGCACCGCACCACACCTCTATGTTTCGATGCGCATTGCGTTTCGCACCGCACCGCACATCACCTCTATAATTTAAAACGCACCCACCGGGTTCACTGACAATTATTGTACTGCACCCTTACCGCACCTTACCACACCGTACCGCATCAAAATATAGGCGCACCACGCACCGCACCGCACCCGGTTTAGCGTCAACACTAAAAACTGCACCCTACACTAAACTACATAAAGGATCCGTCGGGTAGATATATACCACAGAGAAACATAAAACGGGTAGACGGTTTGGTAAATTCTACCACAACTTCCCCCCCATGGAGCCCACAGGTGCAGCTAAGGTGGGATTTTTTATGTGACAGCGATATCTTATTATCCCCCTTAACTTCCCCCAATTCTCCATTTCACCCCCATATTCATGACGTATATGATTTTAGAAGGGAAAAAAACAAAAAAATTGCTCTAGGCGTTGGTAATTTTTACCCTCGGCTACCGGCAGGTTAATGTAAAATTAAACATTGTTATGATAGAGATACGTTTTGACAAAGGGTGAATAAGTTACGTTTTTGTATGAATTGTTTAGTTACTTTTACTGTTGTTAAGTATTGGAACACTTTTTAATGTTACTGTATTCTTTTTAAGGTTTGTCAGGTATGTCGTGTGATTATATCTAATTCAATGATGCTATGTTAGCTTATTAATGTGGTGAAAACTTGTTACGTTAGCATAATTCACTTGGATCAGTGTATAAAGAATTTGTTTTTTAATGTTATGTATTACCAAAATATACTCGAAATGTGACTTGAATCAATAGATTCAATTAATCAATGATCACGGATGGACAACGGAGGGGGCAGGAGGTTGGTTTTGTTTACTGATTTACTCGATTTATAGGGTATGGTTAAAACGTTTTACAATTTAGTAAAAAATTTGAACGTTGAATCAATAGATCAATAGATCAATAGATCCAATAGATCAAGGTATGGACGAGCAGAGTGGAAAACAGGATAGTGTTTGATTACTAATTTACTGCTTTAGGGATGAAAGCAACGTGACAATTTTACTAAAAATATGACTTGAACCAATAGATCAATTAGATCAACTAGATCATGGTTGGACAGGAGGGCAGGTTGGGTGGTTTGGATGAATGTCTTGATTTAGGGTATGTAAAACATGGGACAATTTTTACTAAAAAATATGACTTGAATCATTAGATCATGTAGATCAATAGATCACGGAAGGCTGAGGAGGGCAGTTTGATTTACGATTTACTGATTTACTGCTCCTGCTTTAGGGTATGAAAAACGTAAATTTTTTAATGTTATAAACATAAAAAGAACAAGAAATTTTATTATTATAATTTTTTTTTAATTTTTTTAATATTTATTTTTCATTTTTTTTTTCTTTTCGTGTATCCGTGATGCACGTAAGGAAAGATTGATATACTAGTTTCGTCAGTTCTATGTCCAAATTCAGGTATCGGCAGGGCTGGCGACCCCCTTTTTGGATATGGCAATGCTCATTTTAAACCCATATATATGTGAGTACCTTATTTATGAAGTGATTATACCGAGTTTCCAGCTTTCTACTGTCAATATTTAAGTTTGAGGGCGGGGCCAGCCATCCCCCATGGGGATGCAGGGTCATGTAACATCGTTAACAACTTGAGGTACCTCATCATCTAAACACCCCTCCAAATTTTAGCCCTATACGATAAGTTTCGGAGTGGGAGGGGCGGTTAACCAATTCGAAGTCGGTGTCAGAACCAGATGGCCCGAAGAAGCAAGCCGCGGCGGGAGTAACAGAATCGGATGCGAAAAAACAAAGATTCCCTACAGAATCGTGTTTTCACTTCGACGTAATAATAATAATAATGCGTGTGTTATACGCACGGAGCGCTCACGCGCTCACCATGCTTTGCACACCTGGGCGATTGGGCCGACCGCGTCTTAAGCCTAATCTACCTCTCAAGATGCCGCCACAAGGCGGTAGCGGCTACGCTCTTCGGGGGTGACCACCCCTATATATCATCTTAGAACTGGGAAATTTACTCTGTTTCGAGCTTAACCCATACATAGAATATATTCCAAGTTTGAAGCCAATACCTCTAGTCCTTCATATCGAAAAGGGGGTCTCGCTCAAACTGCTGCATCACTACTTATATAACTATTATATATATATATAGTATATATATTATATATATATATATATAAATAATTATATATATATATTATATATATATAATATATATATAATATAATATACATATATAATTTTATATATATATATAGATATTATATATTATAGATATATATATATATATATAATATATATAATATAGCTATATAGAATATATATTATATATATATATATATATAGGATATATATAGAAATATGTGTGTGTGTTGAGTGTGTGTGTGTGTGTGTGTGTGTGTTGATGTGTTTTTTAATATATTTAATTATACAAAAAACCACAGCAGCTAATGGAGAGCACTCGAAAAAAACAAAGCCGAGACTTACCAGTGTTCGCACTGTCGGATGGGGAGATTGGAGCATTTTCTCATTGGGCTTGACTCCGTCCTGCTCAGACGTTAATTGAAGCACACCCCTCCTAGATTATTTGACCTCTGGCCCATGAGCGATAGGTGTTATATCTTCATGTATATATTATTCTATATATACTATATATTATATATACCTATATATATATTATATATAATATATATATATATATCATCATATATTATATATATATATATATAGATATATATATATATATATATATATATATATAATATATATGTATACTATGCAGTGGCGTATTTAGGGGGCCCCCCCGAAATTTCTTAGACACTAAACAAATTTTAAGTATCATATCCGTTAATAATATAAAAGTGCCAGAAGTAATAATATGAATTCTCCGCCTGTCTAGGAACAAATCTCGTGAGTCATTATATAAAACCTAAACTGAAACCATCAGAGATAAAATGCCCAACGATTAGAATTCAGCTGATTTTTGAAGAATGTGTAAGCAGCGATACTGAATCTGAACATGAGTATTGAAATTGCGGTGTAGCTAAGCTACTGACAAATTTCCAAAAATACACGACCCAACATTCCTACTCGACCAACAGACTTATTATCGCACTTCCATTTTTATACCATTTTGGATGATTTAATATCAGCATAGGAGAGAATTTTTTTTAAATTTTCCTTGCAATTTGTCATACGAACAGGTGTAATGTGCCATATGAAAGATAAATATTGTGTAATATTTTACAAGGAGATCTCGAAAGGCCAAATGAAGATTTAGTAAACAGAATGGGATTATGGAAGTTGAAATGGCATCACAGCACAGTCGCCTCAAAACCGCAATAAAATGAGATGGACTAGTTCTCTTCGGCAGTTACAATTTCCAAATATTTATATTGTTGCAAATACTGCAATTTTACCCGGTGTTTAATGCTTCAGTAGGAAGAAGTTTTTCAAATTAAGACTTTTGAAAACCTACTTGAGAAATACTATTCGGAGAGGAAAGGACTAGTGGACTTGCCTTCCCTACATTACATCGAAATATGAAATAAAATTGAGATGTATCTCGGACTGCGCTCACTTCATGTCAAGCGATTAAATTAACAATTTAATAGCAATGATTTTTAGTAATTCATATAAATTCTTCCCATTTTTTTTAGGAATTTAATTATTTGCCACTTTATATAATATATATATATATATATATATAAGATTATAAATTATTAAATATATATATCATATATATAATATATATACCATATATATCTATATATTATATATAATGATATATATATTATATAATTATATATATACTATCTATATATAAGTATATATATATATAATGCTATAATAAATATATATTACTATATAGTATTATATAATCTCTATATATATATATAATACTATAATATAATATATATATACCTATATATAGTAATAATATATATTATAATATATATATATATTATTAATAATGATATATATATATATATACTATATATAATTATTATACTATATATATACTATATATATACTATTTATATAATATATATAATATATATATATATATATATATATATATATATATATATCATATATACTATATATTATATATATATAATGATTTTGTTGGCCCCCCCCGAAAAAACATTTCTGAGATACGCCACTGTATAGGACCACCACGGTCCACAACAAAAAGCGGCCCCACTGGTGAATTAATTCAACTCCGGGAAGTGTCCTACTTATATTATACACGTATAACTATCATATATAAATATATATACTATAGATATAATATAGTGATATTAAGTATAACCATATATATACTATTATAATATACGTAACTTAATATATTATAATATATATATCAATATATATATATAATATATACTATATATATATATTTAATAAATTTAAAATATTATATTTATATTATTTATTAATAATATATAACAATAGATATATATATATAAATATATATATTATATATATTATGTATATAGTATAAATATGAATATGCCTATATAAGAATATATGTGTATTATATTATACATAAATATATATATTGTATATATATATAGCGTTTGAACCTTCAACCGAGTCAACTGCTTCCTAGTTGCCTTATAGGTCTTATGTGTTGTAATATTAGGAACTGTCGCTCGAGCTTTGAACATTTCGAATCGTTAATATATGAGCTCGTGGTTAAGCTTTCGATAATCATACTCACGGAATCTTGGCTGGAAGTAGTCTGCGATTTCGGATTCAATCTGGAGGGTAATAGGGTATTTGATATTTATCGTAACAAATAAGAAGGCGGAATAAGGTTTTTGTCCTGGAGGCTGTTCAGTCTGCTGTGATGGAACAGTATTGTACGGTGAATGAACTATTTGAAGCTTTGAAACTTGAAGGTAGTATTAATTTTTCGGACACTTTTTTTTTTTTTTTTTTTTTTTTTTTTTTTTTTTTTTTTTTTTTTTTTTTTTTTTTTTTTTTTTTTTTTTTTTTTTTTTTTTTTTTTTTTTTTTTGTTTATTTATTTTTTATTTTCTTTTTTTTATTTTTTTTTTTTTTTTTTTTTTTTTTTTTTTTTTTTTTTTTTTTTTTTTTTTTTTTTATTTTTTTTTATTTTTTTATGTTTTTTTTTTTTTTTTTTTTTTTTTTTTTTTTTTTTTTTTTTTTTTTTTTTTCTTTAATTTTTTGGTTTTGCGTTATTCCATGAGCCATTAGTCTCCATCTGAAGCTCGATATCCATAACAACAGGTGTTAATCAATTTGTTAGACTATTGGTATCGGAGTTCGGGGTGGTTCTGTGGTGGTTGGTGTTGGTTGGTTTGGTTCGTGCGTTTGAGTTGTGTGGTCATTTGTCTGTTGGATTATGGGTAAGATTCTAGCTGCACTTCAACTGATCTGTCCTGCTTACATTTCACCTCAACTGATTTAAATTGCAATACCAGCATAACTCTTCCTCGCATTTCACAACTTTCCTACACACGTCTGTCATTCATCCGTTCCCTTTTTTATTACAAATATAATAGGTATCCTCCAAGGGTTCGATAGCTTCAGTTTTCTCTTAAATGAAAAATATTTTTTCCCCAATATGTTGTCCAGATCTGACTGTTAATGCCGAGGAAAACTGTTTTTATTGGTGACATAAATATACAACTCATTATACACAAACCCCTAAACTTAAATGACGTTTATTTCACTGAAGAAAGTATTTTGTCGAGATCTTTAATCTAGGCCGTTCATATCATAGTCCTACTCATATTCCTTGGAGAAAAAGATCACTAAGTATTAGACACTCGATTCTTGACACAGTTTGGTTGTTTTTAAGTTTGAAGAATGTTAATTATATGTAGCTGCGTGGGTGTGAGTATAGACTGATTAGTTGGCCCAATTGTTGGTGCCTGTATTTTTTCTGTGCAGGAAGTTGAATTCAATTATCTGTTTAGATCAATCAGTTCTTTTAAGAGTTGAAAATATTAATAGCTGATCCTTATAGTAGGTATGCTGATCCATAATGTCTTTGGTCTCTAGAACTTTCTTTGAAAAGAATTTAACTTCTGAAATTTTTGAAATGCATAATCGAGTATCTCCTTTAAATCGACAGAAAAAGCCTTAGAGACTAATTCTGGATAGAATAATGAATCGTCAAGATTTTGTAAAGGAAAAAAGCTCTTCCTACTCCAATAATATACAGAGCGCAGGCTTAATTATTAGGAAATCGACTATACAGAAATTACATTGTAATCTCGTAGGATATGCTGTAAGGAAGGATTTAAAGCGCTCTCATCGCTGTCGTGTGGTTGAGGTCTGCTGATGGAATTCCTATATAGAAAAGTCTGGACCTGTTAATCAAATTAGAAGGACCTAACAGGGGAACGGGACAAATTGAAATAGAGTAGAAGATGATGGTCAGTTAGGTTACTGATAAGGATCGAATTGTAGATGACATTATTCGTAAATAACTTTATAAATTGTGACCTGCAAAACTAAAATTAAGTGATGAAAGACACACAAGGATCATGGAAGTTCTCTGAGATAGTATACCATATAATGAGAGAAAGTTTATTGTATCTTCCAATTCACTGGTGGCAAAGTGAAGTTTTGAACATACTCTTTCAAAGTAGGGAACCACTAAAGAGTAAGAAATGTTCCCTATTATTGAACGTTAATATTTTAGTCCTTGAAGAGAGTATTGCACTCATTTCACCTTTACTTCCTGATATTTTTAATTAAGTGTGTAATTATGCAAGGGTCTTTATTCTCGGACCCACTTCTTAAGGATGCACGTGTGTCAACAAATCATACAAGAAGGCTGTGATGCCAATGTCGCGTCCTTATAATTAACGACCCATCTAGTCCAAACTCCATTTTAATAACACATTTTTGAAAAATTGATTCACAATAGAGTTAGTAGATTTATTGAGGGATCTGATTTATTTTATCCATTCCAGTACGGATTTAGAGAGAATACGACGAATACGGCTCGTGCCGTCATGAAGATTGTAGAGAATGTTCTTAATGCATTTCAGGGAAAGAACTTTTTAATGGCAATATTTCTGGATATCTCAAAGGCGTTTGATTATGTTGAAAATAGAATACCTGTCCAAAATATCTTGGTAATCGGCGACAGTACGTACAGTTGCAGGATACTAAATCTCGAGCTGTTGTGGTCAGATTTGTATTCCTCAGGGATCAATGTTTGGACCTTTGTTCTTTCTTGTTTACATTAACGACCTGCAATATGTTTTGCTACGTCTGGTGTTGCTTGCCGATGATACGGTTTTGTTTCGTGCTGGAGATGATGAAGGGAGTATTTCTAACTGGTTGAGAAAAAACATACTTGTGTTAGATACTAACTAGTAAGACAAAATTCATAAATTTCTCAATGCGTGGAGCCGTACAAAATTCATATGAATTTTTCCATTGCGTTGAAGTAACTCCCGGTGGAATATCTTTTTTGAAATTGTGATATATGATGATGAGATTGAGAACATTTAACTACTTGGGACTTTGTTCAAATAGATCAAAACTTGCCATTTACTCAGCCATGTTCAAGATGTTTGTGAAAGCTTTCTTATACACGGAATTCATATGGGTCATTGAACATGGTATTTCCCGCTGTCTGTATTTAAGATTGCATTTTTTCTTTTGTGTACCACAGCTCCTGATTCATCTGTTGTGTAGGGTGTTCACCTCCTGTAACAGTTTCCTCCCTTGGCGAACCAAGCAGAATGCAAAAATTGAAGAATTTTTGCACCCCGTTATTGAGCAACAACTGTTTGATCTTGTATTAGGAATTTGAACATTCTGACTATCCGCGAAGAAATTGTTATAAGATCTTCATGTATTGCTGGTTCTTTTACGACTGTTATTCTAATTGGTTAAATATGCATGTTGATGACGCAGGTGATAACATGCTGTTTATGCATGGCTATAATGTGCGTGACCCCCATTACCTCAGACTTCCTTTAGCCAGGTTGAATAAGCATAAGCAAAGTGTTATGTTTGTTGCTATATCTTTGTGAAATAAATTGCCGTTGGACATAAGAACATCGAGCACTAGAAATTAATGTTCAAGAAATCTTGTTCTTGCATTTAGTAATGTTAAATGATATACAGTTTTTAATCGCTGCATTGTGTCAAAAAGACATGTAATTGCTTTATCATTGAACCAGCATATCATGCTTTTATAATTTTGTATTTTTGTATCAACTATGTATTTTCCTTTATTCTGATATAAATTAATATATATACCTATATAAATTTATATTATACCTAATTAGCCATATCTATATAATATTATATATATATATATTAATATATATTATTATATATAATATATATATATATGTATTAATATATAATATTATATAATATAATAATACTCATATACATACCACTATATACTATAATTATATAATATTATATATATACATATATATTACTATATTATATATATATATAGAATTACATATAATAATTATATAATCTTATATATATATATATAAATCAAAGAGTATAATAATATACCATAAAAATGTTCGAATGCCTATATACATATTAAAACATCTCACAAGATAATATATAGTATAATATATAATATAATAATTATATAAACTAGCTAATATATAAGGTGTGCTTGTGAATGGTATGATAGTTAGTTATATTGTGTGTGAGCACAGGTAGCATTTTTCATAAAAAAACATTGTTCTTTATTTGAAGTATTAGTGTTCATATCAGGTTTTTTTCTGCTGATTTCGTTAATAATGCTCAACAGTTTGTATCACGTCAGAATTTTGTACAATTTGTAAGAACATTTTCAGACGTTATAGGTTTACTCACAGTGATAGAAATATAATATAATTCAAATCAAACATTTGTCGCGCATAACACCACACAGTTACCAAAGAAGCATATTAAAAATTATAGCAAATATAGATAATGTCACATTGTATTCAGATTGAAATATTAATATTCTTACCTAATGTGACTGAAATTTTCTCATTGCGGGTTGTTTTTTACTGGTAACAACCGTCTCCAAATTTTTTGTCTCTTTTTTAGCATCCTCGTTCAGTAGGTGGCTACTCATCTTTGCATCCCATCTTTTTTTATGTCTTTATTCCATAGCTTTCATATCTTGATAGAACTTTTCTCTTTGCTCCTCGGATGCTGCTGCAAGATTTTCAAGAAAGTACTGTTGATGAAAGTTCCAAAAATATTTAACACTCTCATGCTATTGCAAGTCAAGATCTTTTATATATTTTTCGCATATTATTTACTAATCGCTTTTTCTCTATGGTCTTTCCGTTTCCGAGGAAATACTCTCAAATTACAGTTTTCATGGGCGCAATTTCACGCCTCTAAACTTGCATGATTAAATGTACGCTTCTAAAATTAGGATGACCATTTACCTTTTTTGAATTAGCAGGTCCACAAATTATCCTAGTCTTTAACTTAGCATTATTTAGAAAGGAAATTTGTATATACATATATTTTAAAACAAGCCACTTTCTAGTCATGTATTTTCGAATTGATTCATTAATGCGTAATATAAATCGAAGTGGAGATGTAGAACATTTATGAGCAATCTGACTAGTGTGGGGGTATATTTGTATTCTGGACCATTTTTTGAGCATAGCAGGTGAAAAGCTTTAATTCCTTATGGCATCTTTTTTCCATTCCAAGTGGATTTCTGAATCACGACTGCCTCCATTCTACCACAGAGAAACAAACAATGGACTAATTTGGTATCAATTCTAACGTCCAAGTACCATATCAATTAACTTTCAAATTCTGCACGACCAGTAAGGCATTGGGTATTCACACATATCTACACCATTTCTTTAATACAATTCAATGTTCTTTCTATCTATTTGCTTAAAAGGGCAGAGGTGTGCTATAGGGATTAATGATATACATTTCCAATATGAATAATTAGAATTCTTTATAAGTTCTCTAAAGATAAGAATCTATACAATACCTCTCATCTTACTGAAGACCTGAGGACTTATTCCAAAATATGGCCATTAGTTCCTGAACGTTATTACGCAGCACACAAGTCCACTCTCTTCATGAAAATATTGAAGTAATTCCTTTCAAGATATCTGTACCAGGGAATATAGATCCGATATCATAAAATGTTACTTTTCAATCGCAAGCCTTTAAGTCAGCTTCTGGATTGGTTTTGACCAAATAAATCTCTTCTCAGTTATATATTCAGTCATTTCCTGGTTTACAGTCAATTTTAGGCATGACATTATGTTACCAACCTCAGGAATATAAAATCTACTGCGCGTCATCACTTCTTCTTGATTTGTCCTATATGGTGTAGTGGCAGTGAACAGTAGCTAGCTGAGGCCATCAAAGTTAACTCCGCTTTCTACGTAAACTCGATGACGGGGTTGCTTCCAAAATACCGAGAATGTGATGGGTCACGATTGCGCTGGCGAAGTACCGCATAAACTCCATCCGCAACGCAGCAGTCTTATAATGTCCATGTATCATTAATCTGATACGTCCTCTGCGAAAAACAGGATCTCTTATACCCCTGCAAACAAGTCTTGTTTGAATACCGCCGCAGCGGAATATAATGCTGTTCCGCGCCTCATTGCAAAGTTGCTATCCACCCTCTCACAATCCCGTACAACGTACACGTACGACGTACTACCCTTAAGCACAATATCGGCATACTCCCTGTTTAGAATAGTCAGTGGCTATCGAAAAAACGTAATCTACTATTAGTGCATCACGAATTTACGACACCACGAGTTATGATTGAATGAACAATGGGAGCAGTGTGATAAGCCACTATTGTGTTATGAGTATAACTAACGCTCATTATAGCGATATGAGGTTATATACTTGAGTCGTATATGCGAGTGCAATTTCGTTGTATGTCGTTTAACCACATCGCTAAACTCCATATCTCGCGTCCTTCGCACGTTAGTTTGCTGTGTCACAATATTTAACTTATACAGCTGACTGGTGTGATCTGTATCTCCGTAACGAAACGGTAAACGAGCATACATTATAGAGTAATATGCTCCTATTTTGCATGAATGTGCATACCCGTAATAAGTGCGTCGTTTTCAATCTGGGACACCTGTATATTATATATATATAATATATATATATATATATATATAATATATATATACTATATTATATATAATATATATTATATATAATATAAATATATATATAGTATATATGACCTAGTGTAAATGTTCTTACCTTAACTCTCATCTCTTCTATGATACTGATTTATTTATTATTTTCTTTTTTTCTTTTTTCTTTAATATTAACTCTCTAATCGCATCCTTCCTCTTGTAAGAAGATCTCGTGTGAATCGCATCCTTCCTCCTAAAAGAAGATCTCGTGTGAATCGCATCCTTCCTCCTAAAATAAGATCTCGTGTGAATCGCATCCTTCCTCCTAAAAGAAGATCTCGTGTGAATCGCATCCTTCCTCCTAAAAGAAGATCTCGTGTGAATCGCATCCTTCCTCCTAAAAGAAGATCTCGTGTGAATCGCATCCTTCCTCCTAAAAGAAGATCTCGTGTGAATCGCATCCTTCCTCCTAAAAGAAGATCTCGTGTGAATCGCATCCTTCCTCCTAAAAGAAGATCTCGTGTGAATCGCATCCTTCCTCCTAAAAGAAGATCTCGTGTGAATCGCATCCTTCCTCCTAAAAGAAGATCTCGTGTGAATCGCATCCTTCCTCCTAAAAGAAGATCTCGTGTGAATCGCATCCTTCCTCCTAAAAGAAGATCTCGTGTGAATCGCATCCTTCCTCCTAAAAGAAGATCTCGTGTGAATCGCATCCTTCCTCCTAAAAGAAGATCTCGTGTGAATCGCATCCTTCCTCCTAAAAGAAGATCTCGTGTGAATCGCATCCTTCCTCCTAAAAGAAGATCTCGTGTGAATCGCATCCTTCCTCCTAAAAGAAGATCTCGTGTGAATCGCATCCTTCCTCCTAAAAGAAGATCTCGTGTGAATCGCATCCTTCCTCCTAAAAGAAGATCTCGTGTGAATCGCATCCTTCCTCCTAAAAGAAGATCTCGTGTGAATCGCATCCTTCCTCCTAAAAGAAGATCTCGTGTGAATCGCATCCTTCCTCCTAAAAGAAGATCTCGTGTGAATCGCATCCTTCCTCCTAAAAGAAGATCTCGTGTGAATCGCATCCTTCCTCCTAAAAGAAGATCTCGTGTGAATCGCATCCTTCCTCCTAAAAGAAGATCTCGTGTGAATCGCATCCTTCCTCCTAAAAGAAGATCTCGTGTGAATCGCATCCTTCCTCCTAAAAGAAGATCTCGTGTGAATCGCATCCTTCCTCCTAAAAGAAGATCTCGTGTGAATCGCATCCTTCCTCCTAAAAGAAGATCTCGTGTGAATCGCATCCTTCCTCCTAAAAGAAGATCTCGTGTGAATCGCATCCTTCCTCCTAAAAGAAGATCTCGTGCTTCAAGCTTGACTTTGTCTTTTTTTGTCATGCATTCATGAATCTACTTGTAAAGTGTGAAGCACTCTTCTTCTTTCAAAAATTCCCCACTTTTCTTCTTTGCTTAAAAACTTCAAAGCAAACTCTATCAGAACATGTCTGTTATACATGTGGTAAATTAGTTTTCTATTATCTCGGCCTATTGAGCTTTCATGCGTTGTCCTGTTCATTTCCATGGAAAGCCCACCCTCTACAATTTGCTAAGTGAGAGAAAAAAATGATTTTTTTAAGTAAAATTTCGGGAAAAACAAATTCAAAGAATAGATAGGGCAGATGAAAATTTGAGCTGAGTTTTAGAAGACATTTTAGCTTCATCGAGCAAAAATGTAAAAAAAAATTGTTTGAGTTTTTGAGAAAAATAAAAATCTTTGCCACAATTAAAAAAACTAGAAAAATTAGAAATTCATGTTCACTGGGGTCGAAGATCAATGCCTGTGCTATGTTAATGTTCATATCGATCGTTTGAATAGAATAGAGGATTTTTCTGTTTTTCTACGCTTCGATTTGGGGTTATTCGAGGGTAGCCCTATATTGTGTCAACAAGGAAGCTATCTAGGATAGCTTCCTTAAAATTTGGGTAAGTAATCGATCCCAAACCTGTCACCAAACGAGCCTATCTTTTTACTGTTTGAGTCACCTAGATGCTCATTTGCTGTTGATTAAGTTGCTTTTCAATATAAAAGTAAAAATGTAGGCTTTACTGATCGGCCTAAGAGTTGATATGATGATGTAACTGAATAAACTTCACCAGAGAAAAATAGGATAGGGGACAGGAGTAAATATAGATTTTTGAGAACAATTGTTATAGAAAATATTAAAAAACGAGTAGCGAAGTCTACCCAACTGCAAAGAATACTCAAATCGGAAATTAAGTACAAAGATATAGTTCCAGAGAGATGGAAAGATTCCTAAAAGAGAAAGCTTAGAAGTCTTCGATGTGTGTGTGTTTTTTTTTTACAGTTCTCCACACCACTCATTTTTCAAGGAGGGGAAGAAAAAAAGTATAGAAAAACCCATCCAAGCCCAAGCTTAACGCAAATCTCTCAGGTATGTTTCATGCTCTTTTGAAAGCTCTCGATACTACCAATGCAACACTTTAAGTTTCATTAAATTTTTGAAGAGCAGAGGAGAGCAAATCAGAAATTAGGTAGAGAAGATAATAGTCAAGAATTTCTCACAAAAACTATTCTGATGACCTGTATAAACATTATGAGATAGATATAAGATATATCCTAATTTCCAGGATTATTATATATTTTCGTAAACGTTAAGACAAGCGGTTACTTCAGTAGTTTGGCTGCAGTTAAAAACGATAGGATGAATACGCGAACATTTCTGGTAGGAATAAGTAGTTTGGCTGCAGTTAAAAACGATTGTTAGAGTATTAAGTTACCCATTTTTGATCACAGGATGAATATGCGAACATTTTTGGTAGGAATAAATTTCTAAATTGAAAGGCACGAGGTTCAACAAGGTCTTGTTGCAAGGTTATATAAACTAGTTTTGAGAACCACAGGATGAATGACGTCAGGACCATATACCTTGCAAGGATTAAGTTCAGAGGGAACTGAAGTAGCATCTCTATAAGAAATTATGACTGTTGTTATAAATAAGATGAAAGGAAATTAAGAAAATGGAATGGTAGGAGATTCTTATAAAGCGGAATCAAGAGCAAAGGTTTGAGCAAACCTAACCAAAGTTATACTGCCGGTCTGAGATTAAGTTTAAAAATTTAAGATGTTTCCAAATATTCTCCTTTTAATGGATAGATTTGAAAATTTGTAAAGGACCAGTTGAGAGGGATATCTGATCCGATTTTCACAAGTTGAATAAGCTCACACTTTTTGCAGAAAGGAAAAAAGAGATACGAAGTTATAGGCAGAGAAGAAGTAGTTTGCCAGGCCAGCTGGCAAGCTTGAAAGCACAACTGTTAGGCCCATAAGTATTTTTAGTATCAATCTCAGAAAGAGAAGAGTCTTATCTTCATAAAAAAATACAATTTTAGGCATAAATGAGTATAGATGAGAGGTGGAGAAGAAGGAATAGAATCCCAATTGCCTAGAGCGTGGTTAGATGCAAAGATTTGAGAGAGGAGTTCAGCTTCGTAGAACATACAGACAACAATAATGTCATCTGCGAAACAAGAGGTGGAGGAAAGAGAAAAATACGCAATGTGTAGTGAATTTTTTTTCAAGATAGTCTTGAGGAAAACGTAGCAAATTAATGCCTTGAATATTACGAAGAAAAGAGTTTTTAGAGTTACGGAAATTAGATTTGCAAACAAATTCTTAAAATTTATATATGAGCAAAATAGCATAAAAAACTGGAATTCGAAGGCAGCGTCCCTGCGAATAATCATGAGAACGAGCAAAGTTAAACTGAAATTTATGTGTTTAAGTTGAAACAAGAATGGAATGACATCTCCATGTCCAACAGGATCACTCGGTTATTTTTCTTCATATTCCGAAGGAACCCACCTCTCCACTTTGAAGCAGAAGTCAAATTCATGGGAAATCATAGAAGCATACGACAGTCCAACCAAGCTTGCAGCGCAAAGGGTCAAAACGCTTTCCTCGCCTGAAAACCTGGTGGCTTTCTTTTCGAAATACCTTGATAATATAGAAATGGGATAAAGAGATTTGAAGGTAATTGGAGAAACCGCAGTGTTGGAAAGGGTTTAATAATATTAAAAAAATTACTAGGGTTTTAACAAAAGGTTTAGAATATTGGGTTTATTTTCAAGACAATCAGGGATACAAATTGAGAGATTTATCATCTATTCAAGGTAAGGTCAATGTGGGTAGATAAATTGGTAGATGAATTCAACAACTGCATAGTGAATAATAAAAAAGAGTTATTGCTGATGGTGGACATAGAAATCCTGCAGAATGATGATTTCAGAGAGCGAGAAGATGAGAAAATAT
>JABUQX010078911.1:7500-15000 GCA_015478945.1 Trachelipus rathkii
TTTCCGATTTGAGGTATCTCTTTGCAGTTGTGGTAGACTTCGCTACTCGTTTTTTAATATCTTTCTATAACAATGTTTCTCAAAAATCTATTTTACTCCTAGTCCCCTTTCCTATTTTTCTCTGGTGAAGTTTATTCAGTTACATCATCACCTATCAACTCTAGGCCGACTGGGGGCAAAGCACTTTTATATTGAAAAGCAACTTAATCAACATCAAATAACCTCTAGTGTGACTCAAACAGCAAAAAGATAGGTTCGCTTGGTGACAGGTTCGGGATCGATTACTTATGCAAATTATAGGAAGCTACTTAATAGATAGCTTCCCTTCTTGAATAGGGCTATGCCCATTGAGGTGAAAGGATTTTTTTTAAGATGATGATAGAAGGTTGATTTGGTGAAAAATGAATTCTAATTTTACTAGTATTTTTAATTGTGGCAGATTTTTATTTTTCTCAAAAACTCAAAAAAATTTTTTTACATTTTTGCTCGATGAAACTAAAATGTCTTCTATACTTTCATCTGCCCTATTTATTCTTTGAATTTGTTTTTCCCGAAATTTTACTTGAAAAACATCCATTTTTTTCTCTCACTAAGCAAACTTGTAAGAGGATGGGCTTTCTCATGGAAAATGACCAGAAACCGGAATGATACCTTCAAGAGACGAAGAAATAGAAATAATTACACATGTATAACCAGACATGTTCGGATACATTTGCTTTTGAAAGTTTTGAAAGCAAAGAAAGTGGGGAAATTTGAAGAAGAAAGATTGCTTCAAACTTTACAAGTAGAATTCATGAATGAATGACAAAAAAGACAAAGTCAAGCTTGAAGAGCTGAAAAAAGATAAGATGGGATTATAGGAATGGGATTCACATAAGATCTTCTTATAGGAGGAAGGATGCGAGAAACACGAGTTCTTCTTCTAGGAGGAAGGATGCAAGTCGCACGAAATCTTTTTATAGGAGGAAGGATGCGAGTCACAAGATATCTTCTTATAGGAGAAAGGATGCGAGTCACACGAGATCTTCTAATAGGAGGAAGGAAACGATTCACACGAGATTTTCTTTTAGGAGGAAGGATGCGATTCACACGAGATCTTCTTTTAGGAGGAAGGATGCGAGTCACAAGATATCTTCTTATAGGAGGAAGGATGCGATTCACACGAGATCTTCTTTTAGGAGGAAGGATGCGATTCACACGAGATCTTCTTTTAGGAGGAAGGATGCGATTCACACGAGATCTTCTTTTAGGAGGAAGGATGCGATTCACACGAGATCTTCTTTTAGGAGGAAGGATGCGATTCACACGAGATCTTCTTTTAGGAGGAAGGATGCGATTCACACGAGATCTTCTTTTAGGAGGAAGGATGCGATTCACACGAGATCTTCTTTTAGGAGGAAGGATGCGATTCACACGAGATCTTCTTTTAGGAGGAAGGATGCGATTCACACGAGATCTTCTTTTAGGAGGAAGGATGCGATTCACACGAGATCTTCTTTTAGGAGGAAGGATGCGATTCACACGAGATCTTCTTTTAGGAGGAAGGATGCGATTCACACGAGATCTTCTTTTAGGAGGAAGGATGCGATTCACACGAGATCTTCTTTTAGGAGGAAGGATGCGATTCACACGAGATCTTCTTTTAGGAGGAAGGATGCGATTCACACGAGATCTTCTTTTAGGAGGAAGGATGCGATTCACACGAGATCTTCTTTTAGGAGGAAGGATGCGATTCACACGAGATCTTCTTTTAGGAGGAAGGATGCGATTCACACGAGATCTTCTTTTAGGAGGAAGGATGCGATTCACACGAGATCTTCTTTTAGGAGGAAGGATGCGATTCACACGAGATCTTCTTTTAGGAGGAAGGATGCGATTCACACGAGATCTTCTTTTAGGAGGAAGGATGCGATTCACACGAGATCTCTTAGGAGGAAGGAATGCGATTTCACACGAAGATCTTCTTAACCAAGAGGAAGGATGCGATTAAGAGAGTTAATATTAAAGAAAAAAGAAAAAAAAGAAAATAATAAATAAATCAGTATCATAAGAAGAGTGAGAGTTAAGGTAAGAAACTTTACACTAGGCTCATATATATATAATATATATATATATATATATATAATATATTATTATAATATATATATATATTATATATATATATATATATTATATAATATATATATATATAATACAGGTGTCCAGATTGAAACGGCGCCACTTCATATACGGGTATGCAACATTCATGCAAATAGGAGCAATTACTCTATACATGTTGTCGTTTACGTTTCGTTACGGGATACAGATCAACCCAGTCAGCTGTATAGTAAATATTGTGACATACCCCAACTACGTGGCGAGACGCGAGATTGGAGTTAGCGTGTGGTTAAACGACAACCAACGAAATTGCACCTCCGCAACGAGTCAAGCTATAACCTATCGCAGGGTTAGTTTACCCAACACACAAGTGTGACTTATCCACCGCTCCCATTGTCTTAATATTGTGGTGTCGTAATATTCGTGTATCATAATATTAGATACGTTTTTTCGATGTCCCACACGTATTCTAACAGGGAGTATGCCGATATTGTGTACGTGTACGTGTACGTGTACGTGTAGGGATTGTGAGAGGGGAATGCAACTTGCAAGTGAGGCGCGGAGCGCATATCCCGTGCGGTATACAACAAGACTGTTGCAGTAAAGATCTGTTTTCGCGAGGACGTATCAATAACTAATTGATTCTAGGACATTTAGAACTGGTGGCATTGCGGATGGAGTTTATGTGGTACTTCGCCAGCGCAATCGTGCCCATCACATTCTCCTGTATTTTGAAGCAAACCCGTCATCGAGTGTACGTAGAAAGACAGCAGAACTTGCTGGCTCAGCTATCTACTTGTTCCACTGCCACCTTCACCATTAGAGGCAAATCATGAAGAAGTGATGACAGTGATTTTATATTCCTGAGGTAACTAATGCATCCCTGAATTACTAAACCAGGAAAAGCTGAATGATATAGAGCGAGATTTATATTTGGCCAAAACCAAAGCCAAAGCTGAACTTCCTGGCTTGCGATTGAAAAGTAAACATTTACGATATCAAGGAACCATATTTCCATGGTACAGATATCTTGAAAGGGAATTACTTCAATATTTTCATGACGAGATGGACTTTGTGTACTGAAATAACGTTCAGGAACTAATGGCATATTTTGGAATAACTCCTCAGTCCTTAGAATAGAGATTATTTATAGATTCTTATAAGAGAAACTTAAAATGATTTCTAATTCATATTGGAAATGTATATCCATCAATCCCTATAGCACACTCTGCTCATTTAACAAAAACGTAGAAGAACATTGAATTGTTATTAAAGAAAGTGAGATATGATGAGTACCATGCCTTCTGTGTGCAGATTTGAAAGTTATTGATATGGTACTTGGACAATTAGAATATACCAAATATCCATGTTTTTTTTGTGTGAATGGGGCAGTCGTGATTCCAAAAAACACTGGAAATGAAAAAAGTAGCCATACAGGAAAAGCTTTTCACCTGGTTTCAAAAATGTCGTACACCAACCGCTTGTCAATCCTGAAAATGTTCTACTATCTCCACTTCATATTAAATTAGGCATTATGAAGCAATTCGTAAAAATACTGGACATAGAAAGTGCTTGTTTAAAGTATATATGCTTAACAAATTTCCTTCTATTAAAGCCAAAAGAAAGGATATTTATTGGACCTCAATTTAAAAAGTTGTGTGATCCTAATTTTGAAGTTAAAATGACAACATGCGAATTAGAGGCATTGAACGCCATGAAAACTGTAATTGAGGGGTTCCTCGGGGATAGGAAAGACCCAGATTACACAACATTAGTAAATAATATGCTTAAAAAGTTTAAAGATCTTGGATGTAACATGAGTATTAAAATACATTTTTTGAACACAAATCTACAGTACTTTCCTGAAAATCTTGGAGCATTATCCAAGGAGCAAGGCGAAAGATTCCACCAAGATATAAAAGCTATGGAACAAAGGTACCAAGAAAGATGGAATTCAAACATGATGACCGACTACTGCTGAATGATAAAAAGAGACAAAAAATCTGGAGACTGTAGTAGTAAATGCAAAATTACAGTGAGAATATTTCAGTCACATTAGGTAACAATATTAATATTTCTACCAAAAATCAACGTGAGAACATGTGATATATCTATATTTGCTATAATTTTCATATGGTCTTGGTAACTAGTGTGGTATTATGTGGCTTTATATATTTCATTTACATTATTACATAATATTTTTATCGCTGTGGGTAAACCTATAACGTCTGAAAATGTTCTTACAATTTGTACAAAATCCTGACGTGATACAAACTGTTGAGTATTATTTTGAAATCAGCAGAAAAAATATCTATATGAACACTAAATTAATTTCAAAGAGAACAGTGCTTTTTTGTTTGAAAAATGCAGCAACACTGGAGTGAGGATTAACACACACTTACACTCACCCGCACACCCAATATATATATATATATATATATATATATATATTATATATATATATAATATATATAATCATATAGTAATAATATATTATTATTATAATAATATATATTATAATATTAATATATATATATGTATAATATATATATAATAAATATAAGCTATTACCCATAAAACAACAAACATAAAATGTTAAAACATTAAGGAATGTATATAATATATATAATAATATATATACAATATATATATATATATATTATAATAGTATATATATAATATTATATATATTATATTATATATTATATATATAAATATATATATATATATATATATATATATAATATCTGAAAAGAAAATGATCAGATGATTAACAAAATTACAAAATTATAAAAATAAAATTCTGGTCATATATAAGCAAATTACAAGCTTTTTTGACAACAATAGATCTCTTAAAACTTATATCAAATATCTTTATAATTGCAAGAAAGATTTCTTGAACATAATTCTTGTGCTCGATGTTCCTACTTCCAACGGCAATTTATTCGAATAAGATATTGCAACAAACATAACACTTTACTTATTCCTATTCAGCCTGGCTAAAGGAAGTCTGAGGTAATGGGGATCATACCACAGACATACCAGTCGTAAAAGAACAACAATACATAAATCTAATCCATTTTTTCGATAGACGTAAAAGAACAACAATACATAAATCTTATACATTTGTTCGATAGTCAGAATGTTCAAATACCTATTCAGATCCAAAGTGTGCTCATGAACTTGGTGCAAAAATTCTCAATTTTGCATTCTGCTTGGTTCGCAAGGGAGAAACCGTTACAGGAGGTGAAACCACCCCACACAACCAGATGAAACAGGAGCTGTGGGTACACAAATAGAAAAATGCAAATTATCTTAAATACAGACAGCGCGGCAAATACATGTTCATGACCATATCAATTCCCTGATAAATAAACGAAAGCTTATGTCACAACACTCTGAACAATGCTGAGTAAATGCAAGTTTCTGATTCATATTAAAAGTCCCAAGTAGTTAAATGTTTCAATCCTATCAATCATCACATCATCAAAACATAGATTATGCCACCGGATTGACTTAACGCAATGAAGAAATTCCATGATTTTGTCTTATTTCTATTTAACACGTCTATTTTATTCTCAACCAGTTTAGAAAATATGCAGCCGGTCCCATGCAAGAGTGCCGGACAACCCTTTCATCATCTCCAGCTCGAAACAAGACCGTATCATCGGCAAACAAAACCAGACGTTTTAAAACATATTGCAGGTCATTAATGTAAACAAGAAAGAACAAAGGTCCTAACACAGATCCCTGAGGATCTGACCACAAGAGGTCAAGATCTAGCATCCTGACACTGCACATACTGTCGCCGATTACTATGATAAGAATAAAATATCTCCACATTGCCTCTAAATCCAAATCTTTCCAATTTTTGGACAAGTATTTTATGTTCAACACAATCAAACGCCTTTGAGAGATCCAGAAATACTGCCATTAAAAAGTTCTTCTCCTGAAATGCATTCAAAACATTCTCTACAATCTTCATGAAGGTATGAGTCGTATTCTTATTCTTCCTAAATCCGTACTGGAATGGATAAAACAAATCAGATCCCTCAATAAATCTACTAACTCTATTGTGAATCAATTTTTCAAAAATTTTATTAAAATTTGGTAGGACTGAGATGGGTCTGTAATTATCAAGACACAACTTGTCGCCCTTCTTGTATATTGGGACCACACGTGCAATCTTAAGAGAGTCCGGATAAGACCCCTCAAGAACACACTTATTAAAAATATCAGGAAGTAAAGGCGAAATGAGTTCAGATTCTCTTTTCACGACAAAAAATATTAACGTCATAATGGGAACATGTCTTATTCCTTAGGTTCCTAATTAAAGAATCAACTTCATGCCCCGTTGTTGGAAGAAAAGAAATTCTCTTATTGGAAGAAAATAAAAACTTCTCTCATTAATAGGTACACTATCTAAAGGGCTTCCATATCCTTGTGGCTGGTTCTCCTTAATTTTTGCAGGCACATTTATAAAATATTCATTAAATTCATCAACAATCCGATCCTTATCAGTAACAATGACATCATTCTTTCTAGTTTCTTGAATTATGTCATAACCCTTTGTCACATCCTCTAATTTGATTAACAAAGGTCCAGACTTTTTTATAGTTTCCATCAGCAGACCTCAACACACGACAGCGATGAGAGCGTTTAATCCTCCTTACAGCATATCCTAGAAGATTACAATAATTTCTATAGTGATTCCTAATAATTAAGCCTCGTTTATATTTATTGAGTAAGACAGCTTTTTTCCTATTACAAAATCTGAGATCATTTCTCATCCAGGATTTAGTTCTAAGGCTTTTCTGTTTTAAAGGAAAAGATCGATAATACATTTCAAAAAATTGAGAGTAAAATCTTTCAAAAAGTTGAGCACCAGACATATTATGATCAGCATACCTACTATAAGATCAGCTTTAAAATTTTCAACTTTAAAAGAACTGATTGATCTAAACAAATAATTAGAATTCAACTTCCTGCCAACAGAAAAATTAACTTACAACAATGGGCAAATGATCAGTTATCTCACACCCAACTGCAGCTGCATAATTAACATCTTCAAAATTACACCAAACCTGGTCAAGAATCGAATACTTAGTGATCTGTTTCTCCAAGGAATATCGAGTAGGACTATTGATATAAGGCAAGAATGATCTCGACAAAAACGCCTCAATAAATACGTCATAAGAAGGCAAGTTTAGGGATTTATAAGATTTATATTTATGTCACCAATAACAACAGTTTTCCTGCATTCATCAGTCAGCTGGTCAACATATTGAAAAAAATATTTCATTAAACTGAGTTATCGAACCATTTGGGGGTCTATATATTGATAACAGCAAAAAATCAGAATTGTTAATACTGACCTTCAGTGGCAAACATTCAAATAGTTCA
>JABUQX010078912.1:0-2500 GCA_015478945.1 Trachelipus rathkii
TATTATTATTTATTATTGTTGTTAGTTTTTTGTCCATTTAGGTAGTCTATTTAAAAAAAAAATTACATTAAAACACAGTAGTTGTCAGCATTGGTGACTAAAAATAGTTATTAGTGGTTTTCACTTGTGTTAAATTAACTTGTAATGTGTTTGTAGCTCCATATAAATATGAACAGCAAATACCTACAATCCCACTCCATCTATGACAGTTTAAACCACCTGGAAAACTATTTATTTCAACTTTTTAAGCATTGATAATCAACTAAAGAATCTCCTTGTGTGATTTCAACAGACACTAAACCTTCTCTAACAACAAATAGAGTTTTTTTCATATGTTTAATAAATACTTTTTATTTGTTTTGATAATTATTTTTTTATTATTTCTATAATTTAAATTAAGAGACTCAATACATCAAAAAATTTTGATAGTTTATAAATAAATTTCGGGGAGTGGTGCTCAGACCTTTTTTGAACCGTACCCTGGCTCAGCCGTATATATATATATATATATATATATTATATATATTATATTATATATATACTATATATTTATTATTATATATATATTATATAATATACATATATTATATATAGTATATATATACTATATATATTATTATATATATATATATATATATATATAAGATATATATTACATATATATTATTATATATATATATATATATATAATATATATATATATATATATATATATAATATATATATATATATATATATATAACATATATATATATATATAGTATATATATATATATATATATATATATATATATATATATAATATATATATATATATATATATTTTTATTTATATTTTTATTTTTATATATATATATAATATTTATATATATATAATATATATATAATAAATAATATATATATATATATATTATAATATATTTTATATATACTATATATATTATATATATATATATATATATTATATATATATATATATTTATTTATATTTACCATCTCCCATGTAGGGCTTTCGCCCTGTCTGTTGGACCAGCATTTTCTTCCTTCTGGCCCCGAAACTCTTTATCCTAGAGCACTCTAGAAAAATATTTCTTTTCTCAATGGTTTCTGATGCCAGTCCTTGAGTTATACACTCAGGTAGGGTTTCACCCTTTCAGTGGAACTAGCATCTTCTTCCATTTGGCATCGAAACTCGTTCTCTCAGAGCTCTTCAGAAGATCGTGTTTCTAGGCGCATAAGATTCCAATGCTGGTCCAGGAGTTCTTCAAGCAAAAATAAAGTAAAGGACCGGGTTGCTAGCCCTGTCGCCCTAGAACTATGCGAAGAAAGAAAGTCTTCATATGGTCCAACTGTCTCTAATATCCATTCTTCTTACATATAGACAAAGACAAATCAATACTCCACTAGATACTGCAGATACTATTTATGCTATCATTGTTAAATTCGAAATTGTTTTGTTATTAAATTTGACGAAAAAATGAAACTGATTTGATATTTACTTCCTCTCAATGAACTTAATATTTGATCAAACTATCGTATAAGATTTAAGTGTTGACAACAGCAGGGAAGAGAAGAATGAGAAGGATCGGAGAAGAACAGAAAATAGAGATGAAAAGTTCAGAAGAGGTTTTCCAGAGAGCTGTGCATTGTTTTACGTCGGAGGGAGTGAAACTGTTGAAGACATGCAGTGGTGTGGCTAGGATTTCACTGAAGTATATATATATATATATATATATATATATATATATATATATATATATATATATATATATATATATATATTATATATTAATATATATTTTTTTTTATTTATAAATATATAATATATATATATATATATATATATATATATATATATATATATATATTATATATATAAAATATATATATATATATATATATATATATATATAATATATTAATGAACAAATTTCTATTGTCTATTATCTTATACTTCTTTTTTATGTAATTTTTTTGGTGCTGAAATTAAAAATCTTAATAATTTTTGTATGTTTTCTCTAAGTTTGACACTATTTACATGATATACATGGAAAAAATTGGCCAAAAAAAAAAATGTCCTTTGTCGTGAACAATAGACAAAACGGTTGAGGCATACAAACAGATATTTTAAATAAAATATATGTTTCTCTCCCAAATATATATGCTCTGAAAATATTTTACTGATAGGAAAAATAATGAAAAAGATATTGCCATTTTTCTTTCAAGAAATAGATTTTATTTTTTTTTTTTGCATTTTTTAAAAAATGTTTCCATGTGAATGGCGGCAAAACTGGACTTTATATATACAAACACCAATCTAAGTTTTGGATTAAGGGCAAAGAAATAAATAAGTCCACAAAAATTTGTTCTCTGATTTTTATTATTAATTTAATTATCATTATTATTATTATTATTATTATTATTGTATTATTATTATTATTATTATTATTATTATTATTATTATTATTATTATTATTATTATTATTATTATTATATTATT
>JABUQX010078912.1:7500-13794 GCA_015478945.1 Trachelipus rathkii
TTTCTAGATAAGAAATCTGATAAATAACGCTCTATTACTGAAAGAGACTGAGGTAGGATTATTCCAAAATATGCCATTCAGTAAGTCCTGAAACGTGTATAGCAAGCACAAAAGTCCACTCTCTTTCATAAGAATATTAAGGTAATGCCCTTGTCAGAAGATAAATCTGTACCATGACGGAATAGAGTTTACCTGATATATAAATGTTTACGTTTTCAATACGCAAGGCCTTTAAGTTCAGCTTTGGTTTGGTGGTTTGACCAAATAATAAATCTTATCTCTATATATTCAGACTTTCCATGGGTAGTAATTTAGGACAGCAAAGTGTACACATTGCAGGAATATAATACTAGTTACATGCACTGTCTTTGCATTGATTTGTCCTATACATAGGTGGTAAGGAGTGAGGCAGTGAGAACGTACTGAGCTAGAGGCAATCAGTCTTACCGTACTTTTCTAGCGGTAAACGATCAGATTGAACGGTTTTTGGCCTTCAAATAACGGGAGAAGTGTGATGGGACACGAAGTGCGCTAAAGACGAAGTAATACACAAAAGAAGAGCATAAAACTCAGCATCCGACAAACGACAAGCAGTTCTACGAATCTAGATATCGAAATAGTAGTCCTGAACGCGATCACACACGCGGAAACACAGAGTCTACATATCTGGCAAACAGATCTGTGTTGAGATAACCAAGCACAGAGGAACTAACTGACGCTCCGCGCACTCAAACTGTGACAAGTTTGAGACATGTCCGCTCTGTCACGAATCCCTACAAACGATACACGACGCGTGACGGTACGACACATACGAGGACATACTCCATGTTAGATACGGTGCCGTATCGAAAAAACGATATCTAAATATTAGATGATACACGAAACAATATTCGACACCCAACAATATTAAAGACAATGGGAAGCGTGGATAGTCCACACTTGTGTGTTTGGGTAAACTAACCCTGACGATAGGTTATGACGCTTGACTCGGTTGCGCACGTCAATTTCGTTGGTTGTCGCATCATCAATACTAAATGCCGCTACATCAGCTTTCGGTAGTCCATTGCTAACAGTACACAAGCTGACTTGGTGTGGATCTGTAGTCTCCGTACGAAACGTAAACGAGCCCGATACATGTAATAGAGTTATATATGCTCCTTTGCATTAATGTGCCAAAACCCGTGATATGAAGTGGCGCGTTCAAATCTGGGGACACCTATGATATATATATATATATATATAATATATATATATATATATATATATATAATTATATAATATATATATATATATATAATATATATATAATATTTATATATATGAGCCTTAAGTGTAAAGTTCTTACCTTAACTCTCAACTTTTCTTATGATACTGATTTATAATGACTTTTTTTTTTTCTTTTTTTCTTTAATATTAACTCTCCCCTAATCGCATCCTGCCTGCTTGTAAGAAAGATCTCGTGTGAAATCGCATCTTCCTCCTAAATAAGATCTTCGTGTGAATCGCATACTTCCTCCTAAAATAAAGATCTCGTGTGAATCGCATCCTTCCTCCTAAAAGAAGATCTCGTGTGAATCGCATCCTTCCTCCTAAAAGAAGATCTCGTGTGAATCGCATCCTTCCTCCTAAAAGAAGATCTCGTGTGAATCGCATCCTTCCTCCTAAAAGAAGATCTCGTGTGAATCGCATCCTTCCTCCTAAAAGAAGATCTCGTGTGAATCGCATCCTTCCTCCTAAAAGAAGATCTCGTGTGAATCGCATCCTTCCTCCTAAAAGAAGATCTCGTGTGAATCGCATCCTTCCTCCTAAAAGTAGATCTCGTGTGAATCGCATCCTTCCTCCTAAAAGAAGATCTCGTGTGAATCGCATCCTTCCTCCTAAAAGAAGATCTCGTGTGAATCGCATCCTTCCTCCTAAAAGAAGATCTCGTGTGAATCGCATCCTTCCTCCTAAAAGAAGATCTCGTGTGAATCGCATCCTTCCTCCTAAAAGAAGATCTCGTGTGAATCGCATCCTTCCTCCTAAAAGAAGATCTCGTGTGAATCGCATCCTTCCTCCTAAAAGAAGATCTCGTGTGAATCGCATCCTTCCTCCTAAAAGAGATCTCGTGTGAATCGGCACTTGACCCCTATATACAAACGTGAGAAGAAATAACTATTGTGAACTCGCCATACCTTCCTCTCAGTAAAAGAAGATCTCGTGTGGAAATGCGACATGCCTTCCTTCCTAAAAAGAAGAATCTCGTGTGAATCGGACATACCGAATTACTCACTAAATAACAAAGAATGCTCGGTGATGAAAGATCGAGACGATCAGCTTATCTCCTAAAAGAAGAATATCTATGATGACTCGCATGCCTACCCTCCTAAGGAAAGATATCGTGTGAATCGCAATCCTACCTCGCTAAAGAAGATCTCAGTGTGAATGCGCGATCCTTCCTACCTAAAGAGGAATCATCCAATCGATGAATTGACGACATCCTTCCCAGATACCTAATAAGGAAAGAAAGATATCTTGTGAGAAATCGCATACCTGTATGCACTCCAATAAAAAAGATTTCGAGCAAGCGACGATCATCCATAGTCGCTCCTAGAGAAGAAGAATTGTCGAGTGTTATCTCGCTCGATTAGACCTCGAAGTAAGGAGAAGAAGAAAATAGGTGATGTGATAGCCAATCACTATAACCCATCTATAATCTTTTATTCGAGCTCTTATCAGCGTTGGAGTTATGGGTCTTGTTTCTTGTCAATTCATGTCGATGAATTCCCACTAACTTTGTAAGTTGAGCAACTCTTTCAATATCCTATCAAAATTTACCCCACATTTCTTTCTTTGCTTTAGAAAAACGTTCAAGACGAAATAAACGTGAACAGAATCAGAAACATGGTCTGATTATTAGCAAGGCATGGTAAATTAGTTCTGATATTATCGGTCGTAGCTCTAAGAAGTTCATAGCCTGGTTAACCACTGATCAGTATGTTTCCATGCAGAAAGCCCACCCTCATAAACCAGTTGCGTTTAATAGATGAATGAGAAAAACATGAATTTATTTATCAAGTAAAAATTGTCGGGGAGAAAAACAAATTCAAGAGTAACGAAATAGATAAAGGCAGATGGAATGATTATGAGCTGAGTTTAGAAAGAAATATATTAGCTTCATTATGGCAAAATGATAAAAAAAGAAATTGGATTGAGTTTATGAGAAAAATAAAAAATATCTTGCAACAAGGGAAAATTAATAATAACTGAAGAAACAATTAGAATTCAATGTTTCACGAACAAAATCAAGCCTTAACATATCATCAAATCGTTAGAAAAAGAATTATCCTTTCAACCATCAATGGATCAATAAGAGCCGCTAATTCAAAGAAAGGAAGCTTACAATCCATAGGCAAAGGAGCATATCCATAAATTTGGGGTAGAGTAATGCAGAGTCCAAACCTGCGTCACCAGAAACGAGCCTAGTCTTTTTACATAGTTTGAAGCACGCCTTACAGATGGCTCATGATATGCATGTTGATATAAGTTGCTAATTATCAATTATGAAAAAGGTAAAATGTAGGCTTCGGACTGAGTATCCGGAAAAGCCCTAAGAGATATGATTAATATGATGTAGGACTGAGATAAACGTCACCAGAACGAAATAGAAAGGGGACTAAGGAGCGTAAAATAGAATTTTTAGGAAAGAAAAAACATAGTTTATAAGGAAAAGAGATGTAGAACAAAACGAGTAGGCGAAGATCGATACCACAACATCGCAAGAAGCAGATAACCTTCAAATCGGAAATTAAAAGTACAAAGTATAGATTCCAGAGAGAGAAAAGATTCCTAAAAGAGAAAGTCTTTGAAAGATCTTACGAGAATTCGTGTGTGTTTTTTTTTTTTACAGTTCACCACCACCATTTTTTCAAAGGAAGGGCAGAAAATAAGTATAGAAAACCCATCCAAGCCCAAGCCTTAACGCAAACTCTCAGGTATGTTTCCATGCTCTTTTGAAACTGCTCCGATACTACCAATGCAACACTTTAAGTTTCACTTAAATTTTTGAAGAGCAGAGGAGAGCAAATCAGAAATTAGTCGTAGAGAGTAATATCAAGAATTTCTCCAAAAACTATTTACTGATGACCTGTAATAAAACACATTATGAGTAGATATAAGATATATCCCAAATTTCAGGATATATATATTTTCGTAAACGTTAAGCAAGCGGTTACTTCAGTAGTTGGCTGTCATTAAAAACGATAGGATGAAACTACGCGAAACATTTCCCTGGTAGGTAATAAGTAATTTGGCTGCAGTTAAAAAACGATGTTTAAGTAATTAAGTTTCCTGCCCCTTTTTGATCACAGGATGGAATATGCGACATTTTTGGTAGAATAAATTTCTAAAATTGACTTAATGTCGGTAAACAAGGTCTTTGTTGCAAAGGGTTATATTAAACTAGTTTTGAAGAACCAAGGAATGAATTGCGCTCAGTGACATATACCTTGCAAGGATTAAGTTTCAGAGGGAACTGAAATAGCCAATCTCTATACAGAAAATTATGACTGTTGTTAATAAATAAAGATGAAAGGCAAATTAAGAAAATGGAATGGTATGGAAGAATTCTTATAAAGGCCGGAAATCAAGAGCAAAGGTTTGAGCAAAACTAACCAAGAGTTATACTGAGCGTCTGAGATTAGTTTTTAAATTAAGAAAAATGTTCCAATATACTCCTTTTATGGATAAGATTTGAAAAATTTGGTAAGGACCAGTTGGAGAGGGATATCTATCACGATTTTCACAAGTTGAATAAGCTCACACTTTTTTGCAGAAAGGAAAAAAAGAGATCGAAGTTAATAGGCAGAGAAGAAGTAGTTTGCCAAGGCTCAGTGCAAGCTTGAAAGCACAACTGTTAGGCCCATAAGTATTTTTAGTATCAATCTCAGAAAAGGAGAAGAGTCTTAATCTTCATAAAAAATACAATTTAAGGCATAAATCGTGTAAAAGAATGAGAGGTGGAGAAGAAGGAAAAACCCAATTGCCTAGAGCGTGGTTAGATGCAAAGATTTGAGAGAGGAGTTCAGCTTCAGTAGAACATAAGACAACAATAATGTCATCTGCAGAAACAAGAGGTGAGGAAAGAGAAAATAGCAATGTTGTAGTTGAATTTTTTTTTCAAGAAGCTTGAGGAAAACGAGCAAATTAATGCCTTGAATACGGAGAAAGAGTTTTTAGAGTTACGGAAATTAGATTTTGCACAATTCTTAAATTATATATGAGCATAAATAGCATAAAAAACTGGAATTCGAAGGCAGCGTCCCTGCAAATAATAGCAAGAGTGCATGCGAAGTCAAAAGAAACACATGAGTTTAAGTTGAAACAAATGAGAATGGAATGACATCTCCATGTCCAACAGGATCATCTCGGTTATTTTTTCTTCATATTCCGAAGGACTCCTCCCCTTCCACTGAAGCAGAAGTCAATTCATGGGAAATCATAGAAGCATTACCACAAGTCCAACCAGCTTGCAGCTGCAAAAGGTCAAAACTGCTTCCTCCCTGAAAACTGGTGGCTTTCTTTTCGAAATACTTGATAATATAGAATGGGATAAAGAGATTGAAGGTAATTGGAGAAACCCAGTGTTGGAAAGGGTTTAATAATATTAAAAAAATTACTAGGGTTTTAACAAAAGGTTTAGAATATTGTGTTTATCTTCAAGGCAATCAAGGATACAAATTGAGATATTTATTATCTATTCAAGGTCAATGTGGGTAGATAAATTGGTAGAAGAATTCAACAACTGCATAGTGAATAATAGGAAAGAGTCATTGCTTCAAGGCAATCAAGGATACAAATTGAGAGATTTATCATCTATTCAAGGTCAATGTGGGTAGATAAATTGGTAGAAGAATTCAACAACTGTATAGTGAATAATAAAAAAGAGTTATTGCTGATGGTGGACATAGAAATCCTGCAGAATGATGATTTCAGAGAGCGAGAAGATGAGAAAATATTCTCTGTTTGGGATTTTAGATATTAATAGGTTTTAGGATAGTCAGAAGTGTTACCCATAAACCTAAACAGAAAGGTAGACAATTCAGAAGATTCAAAATTAGGAATAAGAGAACAAAGAACGTAGTTGAGCACACACACTCTCACAACATCCGTTTTTGGATGAAACTTAAAATTACAGTAAGTAAGCTAGTATAGATAGTGTAATTGGCTGGTATGGCGAAGGTCTCTAGTTCGGCCCTTAAGGAGAAACTCTCTAAACAGCTTTTTCTCCTCGACAAAAGACAAGCCGGTGAGCTG